>ML811069.1:105431-116413 GCA_009831015.1 Picea engelmannii
AAGCTGGCTGAGAAGAAGAAGATGGGTCCTCCAGGACCATGCTCAGGTCGCTCCTGCTCTCGGTACTCCATGTCTAGGACCATGTGGGCCTCGAGACATGATCTCCTAGTTATCCCTAGATATCGGGGATAACAGGAACCACATGTTGAAGAGTTGTGACATCCTCGTTTTCAAACCCCAAACTAGCGATGTATGTTGTAAATGTAGTATATGGCCGAGGGCCAAGCAATGTATTGTGAATGATGTAAATTGAATTAATGAATAAAATGTACCGCCAATTGCAGATGGACATGGACGAAGATTTGGGGGCTTAATTTCTACAAGAGAGGGATGGGGTCAAAGTGAGGAGAGTTTACCCATGTTTATTAAACCCGAACCATTTCTTTCCAAATTATCCTTGGCATGAACCTTCCATTATCTGTTGAGCGTTCTAGAGCCCAATCATTGAATTCATGTAAGAGGGTGGGTGTGAGAAGTCACATCCCATAGTTATTGAGAGCACGGGGGTTGAGTACAATCGGCTTGGGGAAGTGTGTAAGTCAAGAAAGAAAGAGAAAGAGGGTAAATTCGTATGGGTAGGAGACCAAAATTACACATTCACGTTTTTGTATAGATAGTTGTTTTTACATAGAGTTTTATGGAAAACAAAGTACTTCTGAGTGATGAAGATTGAAGGCAGCTATTATGGGCACCTTTGGAAGCTTTTTGGAGCTGCAATTTTGTGGAGAAAGAGGTTGTGGTCCTGTGAGTAGCGTTGTGCTTGAAATTCACCAAGGGAGACACATGTTCTGCTAATGGGCGAATTCATGTTGCAACTGTGGAATTTTCAAAGTCCCGGCAGAGAGATTTCCTGTCCAATCTGTGTTGGAATCCTTGGAGGGGAGTGGAAAGGCTTGAGGGACTATGAGTAGTGAAGGCAGATTATATCGCTTGGGTTGACTAGGTTGTGGGGAAGAGAGCTAGTGGACTGGAATTAACTGTGGGAATTTATTTTTGAGAGGGGGACATTAGCCGACCTTGGGGACCACCATTTCTGGTGGATTCATAGCCCCAAATCGTGGGTGAATTTCTATTGAGAACTAGAACAATAAGTCTATGGTTGGGAGGAACATCATTCCTCTATAACAGGTTGTAAATTTCTTAAGACAAATGTTCTTATTTGTTGTGTTTATTCATGTTAAATGTTGATATAGTTATTGTGCATTTTACTCTGATTTATCTGGTTATTTCTACTTATTGTGAGTATATTGATGCACAAGAATCTCTATTTTTATGGATGAATGGCGCTATATGTATTTAGTTGCTACCGTAAACAGTTAAAATAGTTGCATTCACATTTTTATCTATTATGGACAGTTGAATGAGACAAATTTCATGTTGCATATATTCACATTAAGAATTGGTAGCACAAAATTTTATTGGGTCATTTTAGCAGTAACGTGATCCAACTTAAGGCAGGGTGCATTATAGAGTGGTATCCGAGCTTGTAGTTTAAACACTCGACCCATATGGGCCAAGAACTAGTGTGAATTTGAGCAAATTTGTTGTTACAAATTTTGTTCTGTGACGAATTTGGGGAAAACGGGAGAAAATTAGAGAGAAATCCCCAAATTCATCAGCAAAACTCTAGTTTAAATGCCTCATAATTGTCTAAGAGGTTTAATGGCATTAATCCACAAAGTTGTAGAGATAAATTCGAGCTGGAAGGTTGAAATTCACGTTTTAATGGTCATTGTAGAATTGGGCAAAGTATAATGGATCTCTGACCGAGATCGTGTATGGGTTAGAGATCAACGACCTAGATTCATTGTAATAGATTTAAAAAATTATACGGTTTTCGAATTTGGAAAGGTTTAGGAGATCGACGACTAGGATTCACTTTTGGATGTTTGCAAAGTGGACTAGATCAACAGTCTAGATTAGTTTTCGGAGGTTGGGAAAAGGGAGTCGATCGATGGTCAATATCATCCTGGCTTGGAGATTGATAGTTCAAATTCATCTAGGATTCGATCGAAAAATTCTAAGTGTTGGAGTTGGCCAAGAGAATTCGTCGATGGTTGATGGTCAAGTCGACTAAATTGGCGAACTGTTTTAATCGCCAATGGAAATCACCGACGACCGACAGTCGGGTCAACCATTTTAAAAAAGTGTTCACTTGGCAAGAAGGATCACTGATTATCGATGACCGATGATCGGGTCGGCCAATTCAGTAAGGTGTTTGGGTCATCCAAGGGAAATTATCGATGGCCAATGAAGAAAAGTGGAGGATGGTGTGTCATGCTATGTCAACATCCATGCGTCATTCCACATCATCAGAGTTGGCACCTCATGATGACGTGTCATACCACATCAACATCCATGTTCCATGCCACATCAACATAGTTTCCACGTTGGCTAAGAAATGGTCGATGATCGGGTCAGCCTAATTAGAGAAGTTGTTTCGTATGCCAACAAGAATGGTTGATGATTGGGTCGACCAAATTGATAAAGTGTTTCATTCACTAACGAAAATCAATGATGGTCAATGGTCGGGTTGGTCGGTTTAGCGATATATTGCGAATCGGTTTCCAAAGGAAAGGGTCGATGGTTGATGGTCGAGTCAACATTTTTGGAAAAGTCTTGTGTGTGTGCAAAAGAAATTGTTGATCATCAATAATCGATAGAGTTCAGATTATTGACTAAGATTTCACGCAATTTGAGATCAACAACTCATATTTAACGAAGGTTATAGTAGTAAAATAATCAATTTTATATGAAATTTTATGATTTTCGAACGTCATCAACTTGCAGAGCGATTTTGAGGGCCTAAATGATGATTTAAAGAAATCAAAGTCTATGGGAATGGAGTGTGTTTGTGGCTTAAATAAAATAACTCGAAGAGAGATTTCCAACAAGCTACTCTGGGTGAAAAATAGAGCTCGTATGAGGAAGTTAGAGCTGAAACATTTAAGGTAAAATTTCAACACCAGTTTACTTCCAAAGAGCATAACTCTTGGCTCAGAAGTTCGTTGGGGGCTCAAGAGAAATCTATGGAAATATTATGAACCATAGAAGATAACCATGGAGCCAGATTCAAAATATGGGTATGTAAAAATGTGTAGGAAGAGAAATAAGACTCGTCGAGCATACATGGCTAAATTGGGAAAAAATGTCTAAACTTCTTTGGACTGTAACTTTTAGCTCAAAGCTCAGATTTGAGAAAACAAATAGTCTCTGGAAAGGTATTGAGAAGGGGAAGACATATATACACCTAGATTTTTGAATTGGTTACTAAAATTATCTCAAAAAGTAATAAATCAATTATGTAGGAGTAAGTGAATGGAGATTTGTAGCTTGTGAATGTTGTAATTTTTCACTCAAAACTCAGAATGAGGCATGAGTATAACCGTTCGAGAGTTGTTTCAAAGAAGAATGTGTTTAAGTAATCATATTTTGACTTGGTGCATTGTGTTATTAATAAATTGATGTGAAGAATAACATGTATTCTAATTAATGGAATGTTTTGTAGTATGCATGTGCCACACATGTGCTAACAATAATTATTACATCCACATATATTGAGGAATTAGAGGTATATGAAAGAATAGTTTATTTCCTAGAGATATGGAGGATGCACAAAAGACTTACAACCTTGAAGAAGAGATTAGAGGTATCCATGTCAACATGGGGAATGTTGAGATAGAGTCTAATGGAAGAAGGGATAGGAAGGATCATGCAATTGTGAGAAGTCTAGAAAGAGAAGTGCATATCTATTGGTCTGATAATGAAAATTTTATGAATGATTAGGAGTGTTATAGAAAAATTTTCCTCAATCCATGCATCTTTCTTTGATGGCCTTCCATTTCCCTCTACAGACTTAAATTCCCCTTTTTATTCACTCCAAAGCTAAAAGTTCATATTTTTGTCCATATACGCGACCTACAAGTTAGAAAACTCGCATATAGATAAGTTGCAACACTAAAACCTGCGTACATCAGGTTTGGTGCTAAAAAATTAAAAAATATGTTAGGTTTCCATGCCATGTCATGTGATAAATGATCCTTGACCTTCCATATACTAGAAATGCTCTGACTTGACCCTTCAATTCCATTTGAAGGCTATAAATTGAGCCATATCCAAGCCTTGGAGAATTCAACACATTGGAGAGAAAATACACTCTAGAGAAATTTCACTTCATATTAAGTCTGCATCCCTTTGTCCTTGAAAGTCTGAACTTCTTCATACTTTCACTTCATATTAAGTCTGCGGGCGACACCAGTGGTGCCTAATACCTGGCTTCATTTATTATATTGTGAAACATAAATAAATATTTACAAAGAGTGTTCTATTTTCTGAGTTACATATATGGGCAGAGTCTCACGACTCTTTCTTATGCATCAAAACTATCCAAACCTGTGGTTCTGTCACATCAAGACTTCCCATGTGCTCTTCCTTGCCTCAGCCTAAGGTGTGCCACACTTGTGCGCCCAACCTTAGATTGTAAGACCTCCTTTTCTAAACCCCATATTGTATGTAATTAATCATGTTAATGATTTCTAAAGCATGGCATATAAATATTGTAATTGTATTTCATTTTATTGAAATTCCAACCAACTGACTGTTAGGTGAAGCCTTAAAAGTACTATCCATAATACCACGAGAGGGATTAGTAAGGTGATGAGAAGGAGGATTCATGTGTAACAGAACCCAAAGACACCTTGATGAACAAGGATAAGGAAATGGAAATATTTCCTCTAGATTGAAGTTGAAGTAAGACACTTAATGGAAGGGGTTATTAGTTGAACAACCAACCACCCTCAATGAATATAAGTATGGAATATCTAGCTAGGAAAACATAAGTTGTCAGCCAAAGGTACCATAGTGTACCATTTCACAATCCCCAAGATGAAGTTTGCATGCAACAGAGGGAAACTACAGTTAGAGGAAAAGATCGCGGGGTGGGGGGGGTGGGGAGTTTTGATTCTGAGAAGGAAGAGAGAATGGGAAGAGAGTAACTTCCTGAGTCATTTTACTGGACGTGGTAAGTCAACAGTGAGAATATTTCCCTAGTGGTATCATGGCTTGGAAGGGGGGTGGCCTGCTACCGAAGTTATTGAGCAAGAAGAGCCTATGGTTGGGTGGAAAGGAGAACACCCACGTTCAGTTGGATGGTTAACTTCTTCACTGAAAAGATAAATACCACATATATTCTGTGTAGTAGAAATAGATCATATGGGTGGATGTCTGTAATTTTACTATAGAGGTGTATGCATGATTAGTAATGTTGATATTTTTTCTGTTGGGAAGCCCTTATATTTAAAGAATTATGAAGATGCAAGAATGGTGCTAGAAGTACACCTGAACCTGGAGAGGTCTCTGAGCAATTTAGAGAGCTTTAAACTATGTGAAAACCTTCCTACTTGAATAAAACTCCTGGAGGATGTGTCAAATATTCACCAAGGTATGAGGAGAATTCCTTAGTATTTTCCTAAGTAGGATGAACGCAAAGAATTCCTGGTAAAAACCTCGGAAAGGACAAAGTAGAATCCCTTAGTTGAGTAAGTCCAAAATTTGAATTGTTAACATGTATAAATCCTGTGTTTTGAGCCTGAAGGAATCACAACCGTTGGATAGATGCATCGAATAGATCTTGGCCCTTCATCAGAGGGAATAATCATTGGAGAGCTCAAGAATAAGGACTTTCATGGAGTCTAATGACGAAGAGGACCCAAATCCATTGAATACCATTGAATTGGTGAGGCGAGATCATCCTGACCATTGGTGAGAGGATGAGATCATTGGAGTACTCTAGAACTGGGATACAATGGGACTTTGATGGGAGAATATTTGAAGTGACGAGGATCGTGGATTTCTCATGGCATGTGTAGGAGAGATCCTAACCGTTGGTTTAGTATCAAGGTCGACTAAGTGACCATGTGCATGGTGGCATTGGTACTCCAATGGATAGAGCTATGAGTTACGTTAACCATTGGACCCATTAAAGAATTGAGATGGTGAGATCCAAAATATGGATGTTGGTTAAAGCTACATCAAAGAAGGATGGTCGAAGTAGCATTGAACGCCCAAAGTAGAGGCACTCTGATGGGATAGACTCCAATAGGTAATCTAGATTGTTGGATTCCCTTGGCAGTGAGCATCGTCGAACGAGGATGGTTGGAGAAGCCATGGATGCCTAAAGTGGAGGAACTTTGATGGGAAAGACTCCTATAAGTAATTTGGACCAATGGATCCTTATGCGATGAGTATCATCCAAGAATGATGGTCAGAGTGGCGTTGGATTCTCGTAGTGGGGTCAATCTGATGGGGGAGACTCCAAGAGGTGATCTAGATCGTTGATTGGTGAGAGTAAGAAGAGAAAATCTCAGCCGCAGGTCGTTATGGGTCCTACGATGAGCCAAAATCAGGAAGAGCGTGGGATGGTCATTAACCATCATGCAATAAGGGAATCTAAAGTCATCAAAGACGTTGATATCCAATTCTGAGGATTGTCTGATCAATTAGAGTTTACATTGCAAGAGTATGTTTGTCAAAGTGGAACATGACTCTGGGGAGGAAGTACTCTGATAGGTGGAACTCCAAGAATCGATGAGGTATGTTGATCATGGGAAAGGTGTAATGAAATGACAGTTTTAAAGTTGTCATAGGCCCCACCTAATTACTTGCAAGAGAATAGAGGGCGGTCATTAATCGTTGAGCAAGTTGATGCACTGATGTGATCGAGGCAATTGGTTCAAGAGATCGAGGGCCGTTGGATCTATGAAGATTTCCCATTAGAGCATACCCTGTCAGAGTGTTTGTTGAGTGAAGTATTCGGGTACTCTGAAAAAGACCACTATGCAAATATTGCAGATCACAAACTAATAGTGAGAGTAAGTGCAGGTCGTCCATTTGGTGGGTCTGATAGGCCAAGGACCAATGGGCCAAGTAGGAAGGTGTCAGCACCCAAGTGGTGAGACTGTATGCTCAGTGAAAACGTGTATAACCACACCAACCCACACATCATGATGGGGGTGGTACACATGTCCATTGTTGGTCATGCCACGTGTCATGGTGAATCAGAGTGTTGAGGTGAAGCTTCGTGCTGAATTGTGAGTGCCACATGTAATTCTAGGTGGCAGACAGTGATAGGGACACGTTTCATGATAGGTTGTTGGTTGTGGGAGCACCATGTGTCTTGTCGGGTGGTAGGTGATTACATGGCCACATGCCATGTCAGGTGGCTAGTTGTGATGGGTTGTGGATACCATTAGAATTAACCAGTCAGAGTGGTCTGTGAGAAATGGAGTAGATGCAATCTAATGGAGAGGGACTCTGATGGTAGAGAAAGGCTCCAAGTTAATCCAATCCATTGAAGTGGAGGGCCCTATAAGTCGAGGACCGATGAGCCAGGTGGTTGGCACCGCCTCAGTTTCCATGTCAGTGCCACATTGGATGGACATGGGTGACGTGGAGCCAAGTGGGTGCCATGTGGCGATGAGGTGGCTTTTGGCCAATGAAGGGTTAAGAAACTTTAGAAGGACCTAACTTTTGATCCAGAGATTGGTTTTGAGCATGGTGACATCCAATGGAGATATATTAACGAGCAAAAGATGATGGTATCCTCAAGAAGAGGCCTCAAGAGGGTTAAGGAAAATATTTTTTTTAATACCCAATCCCTCAAAAAGTACTTAAGGGATTGGGTGTCTTACAAAGTGGTATCAAAGAAGAGTTCAAACACTAGTATCAGATGGGCCAGAGAACAATCATAAGACTGGTATATCAAGGCTAAGACGAGCATGTTAGAAAGAGTTTCTCTACATCAAAAAGTTTGTTTATTATCTGCACTAACTCCTTGAGACGAAGGACTATAACTTGATTTTTTTTTTAAGAATTCCTTACAACAATAAATTTTATCATGTTGATTGTAGCAAAAGGATTATAATGTCGCTTTGATGGATTGATGGCTATTCTTACAGTAGTGGGAATATGATGATAAGACTTAATGGTAAGATGTGAATGTGAATGGTTGAATAATGTTATAGAGTTGCATGAGTCTGAAGAATGAATGAATTGAGTTCTTTTATTTAAGTGTAATGTTGTCTATCTGCTCAGATATACATAACCTCTTGCATTTTTTATGGTTTCCTATATAAGGGCTAAGGCCCTTATGGAAAATTCCTTGTGGTTAAAGGAATCTGGCATGGGTTGTTGGAACCCTGGTAATTACAATTGTTGTTTAATAAAGAGACTAGGATGTGTATGTATAATTCCTCATGTTTAGAGAATTGATGGGAAATTGTAAGGTCAGTGTGATTGACCTATAATGATTGAAACCTGTAACTGGGATAACATAGTTAATAAAAATAAAGAGGATTTCTTTCATCTATGATAGTCCTCATAAAAAAAGGTGGAATGACATGAACATATGACCCAGTTTATGAGCTCATGGTTGTATAAAAATGTATATGCCTATTGACCTGAGTACTTGTGTATGAAGGGAAATACAAAACGTCGATCTTTTGTAATGCATATGATAATGAGTAAGCATGTATGTAACATGCGAATAAAATTATTATAACTCATGGTTGGCTGTAAGGTATGGTGTGTTGATGGGATATTTCAGTTGATGATGACCTAATATCAACAACAATGTTAACAACATAAATGAAAGATTGATTATGTTGATTGCATACTACCTTATGAGGATAAGGTAGAATGACTAATGAAAAGTTGATCTAAAGTATGGTAAGGAAGATTTTGGTCATTCATGGAGGACCAATGGATTAGATTGACATCCAGAGTTGGGTGAAATCCATAGAGGTATGGCTTAGTATAATTAAGTAATAGTAAGAGGGAAAATTACTAATAATACAGAAATTAGGAAAATGATTTCCTTGGTAAAGGTCTATTGACCAAGAATGGTTTAGGCATTTTAATGCCCTGGGTAATGTTGTTATTACCTAGTTGTATTTTAGAATTGTAAATGTTTTTATAGCAGTTGGGAAAGAGTGACTTCTTGCTAGATGGTGCCATGAGAGAAGGCAATATAAGTATGATTATTCTTATGGAGACTATTCATGTGGATGGATATAAGTTCTCATCAAAGAAGGTTGGTATTAATATTAGACAAATATGAACGAATAATATAAAAAAGTGCAATTAATGCACATGCATAATACATACATAGATATATGTATATGCTTGAAGGAATGATATGACTTCCTAAGTAAGAGGGTAGTAAGGCAAGAAGACGGAATAATTCCATGGATGCATGGCTGACCCTATGTAAGAGGGTATGAACTATCTTGTTTAAATAATAGCTTGAGGAAGGTGTACTTCACTCCTCAGGAAAAGCTGGTGTAAAATGTTGAAAGGCCAATGAGCCATAATGCTTTGTGTTATGAAAGAAGGAAATATGATTGTGATAATGCCTTTAAATTTTTCATGTGAATGGTTGTGAATAATCATGAGTTAAATAATTTTAAATAAATATGCACATGAAATTGTAGAGTGTACCTATGGTGGACACATAATATGTTGAGGCATGTGGTCAAGTGCATGAAAACACAATGTGAATGCAAGATGATAAAATAGAGGTACTGGTTTAAATGTATAATCTGAATACATAATAAGAATGTTTGTTTATATTCCTTATGAAATATTAGGGAAATCCTTGAAATGATGAAACTAATGTCGACTCAAGGTGGAGGTCATTTCAGATAGCGATGAATATGTAAGAAGGAAAGTTTCATGTTCGTGAAATTCCATGTGGAGGAATTGTGTAAAGAACTCTGTCAGGAGAACATAGTCATAACATTAATGATTGCGCAATGGGTTGCAAGCCTATTTATAAAAAAAACTATATTACATTTTAAACTATAATGCATGCATGAGGGACATGCAAATGAATGTTGACCAATCTGATTGGTAAATGTGCAGAATGCACTGGTTCATGAATAATTTATGAGATGATTGTGATGTTACAATATGTTGTATATCTAGGAAAGTCAAGATGAAATTTGGTTGGAGTTGCTCAAGGAGTAAAGCAAAAAAATCCCAAGAGGAACAAATTGCTTAAGCAAAGGAAGAGGAAAAGAGGAACACTTTCCTCACTCCAAAAAATTTGATTTTCTTAATAGAGTTATAAACCTTAAAGGAACAACTATGAAAGAAAAGGAAAATAAACAAATGAATTTGACATTGGTTAAAATCCATGTTATGAAAATGTAGAGAGGCCTTGGAAATAGTTCAGTTGTACTGAAGAGTCCAGACTGTGTAGGATTTCAAAAGAGGGAAGAATCCCTTACCTCCTTTCTTGTTGTTTAGTGTGTTTCTCTAGAATGAGAAAATTGACATGTTGTTATGTGTGAATAATTTCAACATGAGAATGTTGATAACTGTATGACTATAGAAACAACATAAATCTTAATGTTGTTTGCACTCATGGAATACCTTGAGGCAAATGTGATAAAGTGCATATAGATAGGTTGGAACATATCTTAAAATGTTTTGCTTAATTAAAAGGCTATGGTACAAGCATTTTTAATTTTTCATGACAGTTGATATAATTGTGAATATGAGATGCATGTTGGATGAAAATGGGAATGTATAGGACTTCCCATGATGGAAGAAGGATCTTCTAATAATCTACCAAAGTTTTATAAAGGTAAAGAAAGAATTGGCTGGCCATGAGGATTGGCACCCTCGTTACCCATAAGAAAGGAATGCTTAAATGCATTCAAAGGAAATTTTGATTTCATATAATATCTGTTGATTTGACATCATGATCAACTCAATGCAGGAAACACAATGTTGTCGTAATGGTGAATGTAGATAGAGAATCCATGTGGTGATAGGTTGGTTGAGATCCAACACACCACGACATAGTACCTAACTTGAAAAGTGATAATCTGAAATCAATGCAAGGGTGCGTTGTGTGAGAATGTGGACATGGACATTGGCACATTGATTAAATGCATTTAATGTTTGATTGCATTTTGAAA
>ML811070.1:14417-31113 GCA_009831015.1 Picea engelmannii
AGGGGGTAGTACGTATGAGCATGGGGAACATGGGATACACCTAAATGAATTAACTAATCTAAATGGGGACAAAAAATAAAGTGTCTTTTTATTTTAATAATTAATTAAAGTGAACCTTTAATTAAATCATTTAATAAAGGTGGAAAGTGGATGGGTCCAGAAAGTGTATGAGTTAGAAAAAATGTGGAGGGAGTTAGGAAAAATTAAAGTGAACGTTTGATTAAATCATTTAATAAAGGTGGGAAAGTGGGTGGGTCATGAAAGTGTGTATGAGTTAGAAAAAATGTGGAGGGAGTTAGGAAAAACGATAATTAATTAATTAATTAAAGGGTTTAAATGAGTGGGTTAGGATAAAGGTGAGTGAGGGTAGTGTGGAAAGGGAAAATAGATTTAGGATTAGGATAGAGGTTTAGGACAAAGGGACCTGGGTTTAAGATTAGGATAGAATTAAAGATAAATGGGTTTTAGGGACAATGTACAGAAAGTGGTTTTATGATAGGTGAAGAAGACTTAGCGACAAAAGTTAGCCCAATTTGCAGCCTAGGTGTTTACAACCTAGGATTCAGTATGAGATAGTGGTTTATTATTCAGATCCATGTACTATGACTTGCGAATGCAACCTATTATTATTCCTGGTTATGCGCTTATCTACCACAGTTTATTCCCCAAACAGCACAATCATATTTCATAACAATATATTCACTCATTCATTAGCATAACAATTAACTGCTGAAAGGAAACAAAGATATACATGCATTCATCACATTACACAGATATTACCGTGGTTCACCCCCTCCTAGTCTACATCCACAAAGATTTGGCTCTAGGCTCTTTTATTATGGTAGTTCTGCATCTCTAGTGCCAGGCGCTTACAATTCTCCTCAAATTGGGTGAGATCTGTATGAGGCGAACTACATCGCACCAGGCTCCACAACCTGCGATCTAATCCTTAGATATTCCTTCTCCCCTCTATTCTTAGCTCAATAGCTTACAAAAATGGTTCATAACAATTTTACATAATGCATCAACTCATACATAACTATGATGGAATAATACAAAAACTGAACTAATACAAAAGGAGAACCTCCATATGATACCTACGTATCTCTATTTATATCTATCGGGCTCTTCAACCTTTTACAATATATTACCAAAACCTTAAACCTACCAACGTTAGGTCGTCCTCCCATGCGCGCGTGTTGTTCTTCCTCCAGCTGTCGCTTTCCCTGTGCATGCTTACATGTTGATATTCCTCCATCTGTTACTTCAGTTTCTACACACTTTCTTTCCCCACGATAATCCTTCTTTCCACTTTGGCCTGGTGCCAATAGTCCCCCAACACTAACATGTGACTCGTCCCGAGTCACCTAATCTTTTTGAGCTTCCTCGATCTTCTTGGTGATTGTCTGGAACTTTTCCTTGAGCTCTGCTGCTTTTGTCAGTGCCTACATGGTCTTCTCCTTGATGGTGTCCACTACCTGAACTGCCACTTCATCGCTCAGTAGTCCTGCACATTCTGCTTGGGTCTATGCTATCTTTGTTTTGTTTCCTTCCGCCTGTGCGAGTACTTTTGCTACCCGTTCCTGTAATGGATCTATTTGAGCCTGATGCTCATGTTTCTGCGTTTGCACAGTGATAAGTTCTATCTACATCTTCTTCATATCTTGCATCCCTTTGAATCGTTCTGGGATTGGTATGGTCTTATGCCTCTGTTTGAGTTCTTGGATCACTGCATTGATCCTTTCCTCTTCCTTGTCCTAGCGTTGGACCTGTGGATCCTCCTCCAACCTTGTCCAAAGTTGTGTTGTTTTATCGAACAATTCAGTTGTTGTGATAACCTGATGTTCTATCTCATGCAGTTGAGTTGTTGCTTCCTGCTTCCTTTGCTCCTTCACTATTGGTGGAGTGGTGGGTATGAGCTGCTCTCAGAGATTCTCGATCTCCTTCTGATATTGCTCAATGGCCTGCACAATCTGATCGATATTTTTTGCTACAGGGTTTTTGGGAGTTTCTCAAAAATTCCTCCCACTCTTTGTTCCAGTTCATTCCTACATTGTTTTTCCTCCTGAGTTTCGAACTTGGCTTGCTCACAAACTTTTTCCAGTGCCTCCCGCTTCTTTGTTGCTTGTTGTAGCTCTACTAAGTTTTTATGTGCACGAGACTGTACCTCATGGTCGACGTTAACCTGCAACTTGTGTAGTTACCTTGATGACATCCGCGTCAAGACCAATTGGATGTGGTCTAAATCCTTCAAGGGTGTCTGCCCCACGATTTCATCCATGTGTAACATGCTAGGTTTGATCTAAACAATTGTGTTTGCGTGTGGCATTGAGTGGACTGGGTCTCATTCTTCTTCCTCAACTCTTTCTTTGGTCTATAGTGTCAATGGCTCTATGCCTCTGCTATTGCTTTCTATCTGTACTTCCCCGAATTTCTTGAGGAACTATCCCATTTCTTCCAGCTCTTTTTGCAATTTATCCCTGTGATGTGTTGCATGATCGAAGTCTTCTGCTAGGCAATCCTGGACCATTTTGGTGATCATTTCCCCATCGTCCTTTGTGATCTATAGTCTGGTGATGCTCGTTGCACCTTTGATTTCTTGCGTGCACCTCCTGCCTGCGCGACTGGTCTCTTAGTTCCCCCTGGTTCCTGTGTGATGGGATTTGGGGTGGTCTCCTATGCTCCCTCAACCTGTTTCTGTTGTCCGTTGGTCGACTGTGTAGTCTCTTTCTTCCCCTTCTGGGTCCCTGTCTTCTTTGACCCTTCGTCTGCATGAGTCAGCTTGCTTTGGCCCGTCCTTGGTTTCTTGGGCACTGGGGTTTCTGGAGGTTGTGTTTCCACCTGCACTGCCTCTCCTTCTATTGCTCTTTCCAGTAATCCCAGGGTAATGGCTGAGATCCTCCATTCATCAGGCCATTCACTGATGACCATGTCGATATCACCCTCTATGATGCAATATTGCATCTATAGCCACTATTTATCTGGATCCTTCCTTGGTTGTATCCACATTATTTGTCGTGCGGCCCAGAAGTTGGCTATGTATGCATATCACTCGACAACCTCTAGTGTTATTCTCCATGATCGGTTGATAGCTTCTTGTATCTCCCATAGGTATGCTTCAAGTATCATTCCATTCTCCCTCTTGTGCCTGACATGTGTCCCGGATCTCAGTAATAGTTATCTCGCTCCCGCTGGGTGTGGTCTAGTACAAAAAATTACATACCCTGGTTCTCGCCATCCCATGAAGGCTATTAGGGTGATCAGCCATGAGTAATGGAACTCTATGACTAGGTCCTACGCATCCTTGTATTCCTATTGAAATAACTTCAATAAATATGGCACCCAACTCATTGAGGTGCCTTCCGCGCACTGATCTGCAACTGCAATGACTCCAGCTGGTAAGTCGTCTTTGCGGCATTTTCTGAGCAATTTTCAAGCTAGGATATTTGCACCCAATTGTGTAGTTGCGTTGTTTATTTGTTTGATCATGATGCCTCTTTTTCCTTTGGCGGTGCCATATTTCTTCTTCATTTCTTCTGCCAACACTTTCTCCTTGGATTTGTCGTCTAGAATCAACGCGAGATCCATACCCCGAATTGGTAATCCTTTTATTTGCGCAATAAGCTCAATGGTTATGGGGACGGGTTTGTCTAGCCATATATGCCCTCCATGTGTGAATGCTAACAACTGCTTGACGCATGCTGTTGCGTACTAGCCTTTGCCAAAATGTGGTAGCTTTAGCAAACCTAAGATTCTTGTTCTCTCCAGCCCAGCTGCCCACTTGTGTATTTGGTTGATCATTTCTCCAAGTTAGGTTACACCTATGGTCTACATAAAGACCCTCTACGCAAGTTCTGGGAACTCGGTTTCATCTGATACGTCATTTTCAGAATACTTGAGCTTCCCGATGTGACCCAGTGGCTCCGGTTCTACTTGTACTCCAGTTGGTATGCGTGGTAGAACAATTTATGCTGCATGTTTCTTGCATGGTGATCTCGGTATCTGTACTTTGTCTTCCTACTCTGGTGGTTGGTTCAAAGTTTCAACAACTTCTAGTTGTTCCCTTATCAGACATTCAGGCCAATCCACGACATTTCCAGCAGTCTCCTCTGTTGGTTGACCTGAGATGGTCGTTTGTGACTCGTTTGGTTGCACTGTTGCTTCTAGGTTTTTTGTCGTTCCAATAACTTCCACGGCTGCTTCGGTGCTTTATGGTTGCACTTCCTGTTGGGTTTCTGCTTCCTCGTTCTGAGGCTCCTGCGCTGCTGCTGGCATATCCTCTTTTATGGCCTATGCTTGTGGTTGTTGAATCTCTTCTAGTATCGGTGTAGATTTCACCAGTATTGTCTCTGGAGATGGGATCTCTTCGATATTAGCAATCTCCAACTGTTGTTGTTCATTTTCTTCCAGCGGTCCTCGTGACCTAGTTTGAACTCTGGTCGGTCTGGCTGTCTGGCCTTCTTCTACTGGCTTCAATGGTGCCATAGTGGCGCCTGTCGAACATTTGCTAAGTTCGAATAACTTTGGTGAGCTCTGTGGTTTCTCTTTGTTTGTTCTGGCTACTATTACTCTCTCTTTGTGCTCCTTTCGCGAATAGACTAGTTTCTCCCGTGCTCACATGTTGTATGGGCTTGTCACGAAGCTTGTCGAGGACGCTTCCTCCATTATGCATTTAATGCATCATAACTGTGGGTTCAATGCATCTGCGGTGGTTTCATACTTTCCATTACGCTTTCTTTTCCGTCTCCAGTTGGCGTGTTTACTGTGATGTCCCATTGGTCCTTATCGTGCTTTAATTCCGCCTAGTGTTGTCCTGTGATACTGCTTTTGCTGAATTTCCTTTTCTCGCTTGTTTCCCTTTGTATATGACCGTTGTCCTTTCTTTTGCTGAATTTGTGTTTCGAACATCATGTGGCCTTTCTATCTCTGGCGTACTGCGCACTTTTTAGTCTTGTTTCCTTTTTGTTCTCTTTTTTATTTTTGAATTTATTTTATTTTAATTTTTTTACTGCGTGGTCGGTGGTCGACTGTCCTTGTACAACTTTAGTCGGCTCCCATGGATAATTCCTCTAAATTTTCCACCTGCTAAATCGCTTATTTGTACATCTCCTTCGTCTGTGACAACTTTTACTTCGTATGGTCCTAACTAATGCATTCTAATCTTTCCTGGGTGCATTCTAATCTATGCTAATGAACACCTCTATTCATTGCACCATTTTTCCTGTGAGACTATTGCTCACTTACTCTTCTCCGTATCATTATCCTCACGCGTCTTCTTCGTGCTCTAGTTTCTCTTTGGATACCATTTTTTTCTACTCTTGATGGGACAATCCCCATATGTTCGTCTCTCGTGTCTTTTCCAACTTTTTCCTCTTCTTTTCTATTCTCCTCAAGGTTCCCATGACTTCTTCCAGATGAAGCCTGTTGTCTGGGGTCTAAATTCTTGAAGGGTAAAATCCGTGGGTGTCTTGTTTGTCATGTTATTCAGTTGACCCTTTTTCTTCTCAATAGATTAGGACTGTCAACAATATTAACTACCTCAACCACCAATCATGTTCCTTCATGACAATTCATGTGGCTCTATGCAGATTCAAGTACATGAACATGTGGTATATTCAATTTGCAGGTGTAGGTTGAAGTGTTAAGCAAGCTTCCTATTTCCCTCATTGAAGCTTCTCCATTCCACCTCATCGATCCACCTCATCTATCCACTTCATCAATTCCCACTTGTGACATCATGGCTAGTACTTTCAAGGCTTTTCCCTCTCAGTCAGTTGTCTAGTATTTTTCGTTAATCATAATATAATCACAAGCTTCATAATCACATTATATGAAGTCTTAGAATAATTACAATTATGGGGGAAAACAAGGTGTTACACATTGTTTCTATGGCATAAATATCTCTATATACAAAAAATAATCCCACATTGGTTGAGAGATGTGACCCACAACAAGATATAAGCTCCAATATACCACTATCCAATACCTCTCCATACAAAAAAGAATGATCCCACATTGGTTGAGAAATGTGGCCCACAACAATATATAAGCTCGTATATACCATAGTCCTTATTAGTCCCTGCCAGAGGGACTATAGCATTCGATACGTTGTTGACTTCATATTAATCTAATGGCTGACCAAAATTTTTTGAGGATTTGTTAATGTGTGACATTACAAATAGTATTTTTTTATTTTTTTCAATTTTTTGAAAATATTTTTTGATGATCCTATTCGTGGTTGAAATGAACCTCTTATTGCCCAGACGATGGCGGTTCATAAATGTGGGTGTGCAGAGGGGACAATGGTCCATAAATGTCGGTGGATTATTGGGCTGGTGCAGGTGGGTTATTGGGCCAAGGCAACGATCATTCATAAATGCTAGTGGAGGTTCATAAATGCGGGTGTGTAGAGGGGACGACGATCCATAAATGTCGATGGATTATTGGGCCGAGGTAGGTGGTTTATTGGGCATAGGTGGTCGTTCATAAATGCTGGTGGGTTATTGGGTTTAAGGAGAGTAGACAAAGCACACTCATTCTTGCACTACTCTTTCTGTGTTATTGTGGCTTTACCTGTAATGTTGGGTTTCCAAAGCCTTTGTTATTTTGGATTTACCTGTAGCATTAGGTTTCCAAGGCCTTTGTTTTACTGTATATGTTCCAGTTTTGAGGTACATTTTGGATATGTAAGTACAGGTTTCATGATCGGAAGATCCAAATTGCAATGTGCATTCTTGTGAGCTTCAGGTTTGCCTTGCATATCCTTCCCGGGCGCCTATTAGAGTGGATAGCGTGGTTTCCCCTTCGTAAAATCTTGAAGTATATGTTTCGTTCATAGCACACCTTAGAATGCACTCCCTTTCGGGTTGTCTTTTCTACTAGCGAAGTAGGGACAAAGTGGGATGAGCATTTCAATATCCAGAGACAATCCAAATGAGCATGTCCGTGGGAATATGTGCAAGTAGAACAAAAACTACAGTTGCGCGTGGCCCTGCATGAAACATGTACAAAGCTTGGTTTAGTGCTTAATATCTTAATAGATCTTGGCTAAGATACCATATTATACAAAGAAAATGATTTAACAAATGCAAGAATAAAAAAAAAACGCTTTTGTGAGGCTGAAAGCAGTTTTCGAAGTGAAATTTTTGAGTTGTAAATAGTTAGAAGAGAGGATGAAAATCAACACAACACGGAAAACGAATTGTTTTCCTAGCTCTTCCGTGTGTAGGATCATCTCCTAGATCCACCATGCTTACATCAAGGCCTACTCTTTTACAAGCTTTGAATTCTTGTGCAACCCAAAACAATCAAAATTCAAAAATCTATAAAAATATGCACATGATGCTCTCAGAGCTAAAACTAAAACCTCAAACCCAACCTTGAGAATAATATCCATGGCTCCTGCAGAATCATCATGGGGGAAAAGGTAGACATCAAGTAGACAAAAATGGTAGTCAATTCCCTCTTCCTTGATCACGTTCTTTACAATGTTGAACACGATCCATACCTATAGGCTATTGCATATCTAGTCGTTGCATTCATGAAAGGCTTTATGCAACCCTGCAATGGAAATGTAAATAATAAGTTCAAGGTTTGCTCATCAACCGAAACTGATTGTGCTAATTCCATATTGCGTTAATGACCCGAAGGGTAGGGGGAGGGGCTTGAATTGTGAAACGGGCACAGAGATGAGTTTCTATTTATAGAGATTTTCCACCTAAAATATCATTCTTAATCAATTTGTTACAATTGCATGTAGGAGGAGTTGTTTCAGTTAATTAATCTGAAGGCCAACAGGTGAATGAATGATTCATATATACTTATGAAAAATGAACTTAGGTATTTAAGGATACTTGGCCTGAAAAGAAGAGAGGTCTCATATTGCTAATGACTCTAAGTGACTAAATTGCATCAATACTTGGAAATATCTTATTTGAAAATTTTAGAATATATGGGTTTTATCCGGGGTTTGTTCATTTTTTATAATTTTAGATAATTTCTTTTGGTAATATGCATTAACTAATGCTCTATTCAATGGGTATATGTGATGGTTTGTACATTGAATGTGTAAGTGTTACATAGCATATGTTTTATAATGTCGCATATCGCATATTCAGAATAACAGGCACTGATTTTCTTGACTTACATAAAAAAAACTTCAATGCTTGACTTAGATTGAAGGGGTTAAAAAATTTCTTGAAAGGTGAATCAAGATCACCCATGAGAATAGTGGCGCACTGTATACTTTAAGAACCACCCCAATATTCATATATTAGTCAAGATCCTTATGGTATTCAATTGTAATTATCTATTTCGTCTTATTTAGAAAAATATGTAATTATCTATTTGAATTATGACTTAAAAATTAAAAGAATAAAATAAAATAATTGTTTCAAATATTCTTTCTGATAAAAAAATGGGTTTCAGGTCATTCAGATGATGGAGTTCATTCTGTATTTTTTGTTGTACATCTGAGATTAATTTTATTTTGATATTGGTGTTACTGCCACTAGTACTGGGAATGCGAAGGTCTTAAATCAATAAGTCACGGTAACTTTTGTTTGTTGAGCAGAGTAGGATGTGTCCAGGCTGAAGATATGGAAGATTTACCCTCTCCCGCATAACCTTCTATCAGATGAAGATAAACCTTTAAATTGTGGGCGTAAGCAGGATGGATGTGTTTGAAAATGGAAGAGTCGTCGTTGTCCAATAGAATTTGCACGGCTACGTCAAAATATGTCCAAGGAAGTCAGTCCAACATTTTTATCAACCATCCATATGAATTCTGGTTGAGGATAATTCCTGGAAATTTGGGAACAACATCGCTCTTATTCACCAACCGCAACACCTTTACTCCAATCTCCTCCATTTTCATGGAAAATGCTCTATTCCCTACTCGTGAGCTTGCAAATGCAAATGCAGTCATAGGTATATGATGTGCCGATGAATGTGTGTTCAACATCTACTTAATGTCATATGAACTTAAGGTTGCGAGGGAAGCTCCTAAGCTGTGCCCAGTCAAATTTATGCTCACACTTTCGTCCTTGTATTCATCCACTAGTCTTATAATTTCAGAACGAACAGTTTCTCTGACACATATTGAATCCTCTCCTACAGAAATATAGTAGTTAAAAAACCCCTTCTCTACTTGGACATCCTTGTGTTTGAGAACTAAAATATCTGTAATATCATGTATCCATTTGTGAGTTCTCTGGGTTCCTCTCCATGCGATTACAATATCCTGTCGCCCTAATCTTAGTATCTCTTTAGGGTCTATGCAGACTGCAATAAAACCAATCCAAGAAGATTGCTTTATGTGCGTATAAAATACAATATAAGTTTCCACATACAAATACTTGGTCATTTCATAACCTTTACAGTATACGAGTGAATCAACGGCCATTTCACAACTATCAAACAATTTATCAAAGTTGTACTTACACCCACCATTATCATCACTGGAATGTTCACCATCGAAAGCATCATAGCATAGCTATGCAAAATGACCATTTCTTAGGATCTTCTCTTTCAAAAATGGATTCATGGAATCTAATAACAAATTCCATGAATTTGCTCCCTGAATATCTTGCCACATATCAACAAGTGATTTCTTTTCGTAAGAGAATGTTTTTTGGGTTGTGAGAGTGCCATTGAAGCTTGACACCCCCATCCTTTGTGAATATAGCTGATAAAAGATCCCACAAAAATTGTGAATTTCCACCCTCAACAGTAGATCTAAGATTCAGAAGATGAATATGTGAATTTCAACCCTCATCTTTTGTACTGAAAGTAGCTGATCTAGGATTCAACTGATGAAATTGTTAATTTCAAAGACGTTGTGAGGTGAATGAGTGGATAAGTAGGTAAGGACAACTTACTCAGTTGTATGTAGGTTAGTTGAATCTCTCTTATGTGAAAGCCCAATATACAAGGGATACACTGGTCATGTGTAGACAGTCAATCCATTTGCAGCAGCGGGGAGGGATACACATATAGATAGTCAATCCATTTGCAACAACAATATTTCTCGAGAATCTGATTCGAATATTTCCAATACATTGAAAGCGTGATGCGTGTATGGATATGCTACATGATGGTTTGGGGTTCTTGTTGCGCACACGTGACTACGGCCTAGTGGAATTGGGAACTTTATTTAATGTGATAGATGCATGGTTTTATATCTTTCTGGTAAGCTCAGGCATGATGGTACAATTCTATCTTATCTTTCTACAATACTTGCCTCATGACTTGCTAAACGTTCCATCCCATTCCCTATCTATGCTTGAAAATACTTGGGGCAAGAAATGAGTTATTTCCAGCTCTCTACCCAATAAATTAACCATTCGGGTCTAGACCGTAGTAGTATTGGTAGTCTACTAGAACTGCTACCTCGAGTGGATTCATCTCAAAGACTTGGAGTTCTTGCTATTAGAACTATTAGAAAAAGTGACATTCGTTCGCGCGTTATTTGACTCTGATTATAGATATTTAAACCAATTTATATTAAATATTGATTACTTGTGTTGCATTCCCAGTATGTTTGTGAGTACCATTTTCTTGTCCATGTGGTGCTAGTCTTCATAATCGCTCATGGCTACCATAGTCTTCTCCCTGGTTTGGATTCGTAGATCATTTGATAATTTCGTGTTTGAGATAGTGCCTGTCAATTCAGATTTCATGTAGTCCATTCAAAATATTAAATAAAGATTGAGATGATCTATGACACTAAGAAAACATTGCAATTTTACAAACACAGATACATTTTCTTCTCTGCCTTATATTGATCTTGCACATTACATTTTATATTAATTTCCATCTTACTTTTAGTTAATTTCATAGCCATGAGCCCTCTCTTGTGTCTTATCTTGATCTTGCACATTGCATTTTATATTATTTTCCCTCTTACTTTTACTTAATTTAGTAGCCATGAGCCCTCTAACAAGGACAACTAATGGGACAACCAATAAGTGGACATGTACAACATGGGAGCTTAGTACATTAATCTGTCGGGACCAAGTAGAAATGCAACCCTGGTTACTTATGCAATTAATTATATAATAAGTTTAATTATTCATTATATATTTTTAAACTTTATTGGCAAGGACTAAGCTGCCATGCAACCCTTGTTCCAATAACAATAGGCAGTTAAAGTTCTTATCTTTTGTTTTTTAGAATTAAATTATTTTGGTTTTCAAATTTCAACTTGAAATCATATTATCTTTATAAATATTTGTTTCTATTTTTTTCAAAACTCATTTTATATATTAAATTAATATGTTTTTTATTTTTTTAATATATTTCCAAATCAACAAAAATCTTACATCCACTTCCACCCATTTCAAGGAGCTTCATTCATTCCTAACTCATCTTTATACATATATTTTTCTATTTTTCCATCTTATATATTAAATTTGTTTTTTAGTTTTTTTAATATTTCTCCCATAATTTCTATTTTTTCCATCTTATATATTAAATTTGTTTTTTAGTTTTTTTAATATTTCTCCGATCATTCCAGTATGCTTGGAAAGTTCTTATTTTTGGGGTTTTCAAACTAAAAATTTTAATTTAACTATTTGAAATCATATTATCTTTATAAATATATTTTTCTATTTTTAAAAACTCATCTTATATATTAAGTTTTTATTTTTTATTTTTTTTAATATATCTCCAAATCAACCAAAATCTTACGCATTACCATTATGCTTTGACTAATGAAAATCTTTTCACGCCCATTCCAACGATCTCCAGCTCCACTCATTCCCACTATGCTTTGAGTTACTTATTATGCTTTGACTAATGAAAATCTTTTCACGCCCATTCCAACGAGCTCCAGCTCCACTCATTCCCACTATGCTTTGAGTTACTTTAGTGATAATCCAAATCTAAATTAATAATTTAAAGTGGAAACGAAAAAGATTTAAAATATTTTTAATGAAATTGTAAATTTTTTTATTTTACAAGCGTATTATATTGTTATATTTATTTAGAATTGAAAAATGATTTTAATAATATTATTGATAATTTTAATAATATTATCAAATATTATTAAAAGAGATTTGCAAAACTTTCTTTTTTAAAAATAATATTATCTTTTATTAGATGTGATGGAGAGCATCCACTCCACCCTTTCCAACGAGCTCCACTCATCCCCACTATGGAGATCCCATCGTCCTTCTCCACCAGGCCCTCTTCCCTCCGTTACCATTGCAATTGTTTATGTTTCCTCTTTTTGTCGTCTTCCTCCACCGTGTAACTTTTATAACTACAATAGTACCAATAACAACACTCTATTGGGGTTCCAACATCCACTCTGTTACTCTCATGGCCATGGAAATTAATTTCAATGCAAAGTCATGGATACCCTCCTCTGTTTATGGTCGGGATATTTTTTTACACGTGTCTCCTATCTATCCCTCACACTTTATAAAGGCGAATGCACACTGCATTCATTCATTCCTTCCTCCCCTCCACCTATTTCCATTTTAGTTTCAAACATCATGTCGTCTCTCTGTTTTTATTTTTGTCTGATGTTTACCCTCTTCCTTTCCTTTCCTGCTCACTCAATTCACGATGATCGAATTTCATTGCTGGAATTCAAGTCCCTTATTGCCAAGGATCCTCAGCATTCCACGACCGACTGGAGTCCCTCGAATCCGTTGGGCAATTGGACCGGCATTACCTGCACCTGCCGCCATCAAATGGACAGAGTCATTGCACTCAACCTCACTGCTATGGATCTGTAAGGCCCCATTTCTCCATTCCTTGGGAATTTGTCGTTTCTCCGATTGCTCGATCTTTCAGAGAATGCACTCTACGGTGATATCCCACCTCAATTGCGACATCTCTTTCGTTTGAGAGAACGCTCACTCGAATTTAACATTTTGAGTGGAAGTATCCCCACTGAGTTGGGTTCCCTCGCACATTTGCAAAGTCTTTCGTTAGCAGCAAACAACTTCATAGGTATTATTCCCTCTTCCTTTGGAAATCTTTCAGCGTTGATTTTTTTAGGAATTGCCCAAAACAATCTCACTAGGAGAATTCCGCAAGAATTAGGGCTCCTCCTTAATCTTCAAGTGCTTCTTTTTTTTCGTAATGAATTGTCAGGGAGCATTCCCACTTCTTTGTCAAATCTTTCTAATTTGATTGAGTTGGAGATTTCTAGAAACAATCTCATTGGCAACATTCCACCAGAATTCGGCCTCCTCACTAGTCTGCAAAAGCTTATCCTTTGTAAAAATGGATTGTCAGGCAGCATTCCCACTTCTATTTCAAATCTCTCTAGGATGACAGATTTGGAAATTTATACAAACAAACTCACTGGCACCATTCCACAAGAAATAGGCCTCCTCACCCAATTGCTATCTCTTTGTCTTTTTCAAAATGAATTGTCAGGCAGTATTCCCACTTCTTTGTCAAACATCTCCTCTTTATCTTTGTTGCTTATTTACCATAACAGATTAGCARAGTGACACAACTCTCCTCGCTCCTCGCGGAACAGTCGCGATCACCAGGACCTTCTTTCACACAGGCCCGAAGAGTCAAAGAACTCTTCTAACTCCCCTGGGGAGTTCTCACTACCCACAGTAACTCCTCTGCGATCTCCCCTTCGCTTATCGGGGAATCGGGTTTCGCGATATCGCGAAACTTGTTGATGTGTTCTCATGCAAATTAAAACCCCGACCTCTGATCTCCGATGGTCAAAGGTCAACGCTTCTTTCTTATCGGGGATTTCCCTATCGGGAAATCGGCGATTGTGTTTCCGTGAATCACTGCCTTCACAAATCCCCGAACCCCGAACCCCGATGGCACGTGTGCTATCTCTCTGTCATGTCACCTCCTCCCTCCATGCGATCGGGAATCGGGTGCTTGCGATTTCGCCCGTTGAAATTTCTGGCAATGAGAATTGCCGAACGCCGAATCCCGACCTTCCGGGATCTCGCGCCACCTGTCCCGTGGAAATCAACGGCTCCGAATAATTCAGGAAATCGTGACTCGCGATTTCAACGAGTATGCACCCTCACCTCGTCAAACGCCGAATATCGATGGCCCTTGGTTCTCCCTTCCTGCACCTAAGGGCTAAATCCTGCGCAGCTTCCCCACGATCTAGCGGTCAGCGGGGTTTCGCGATTCTCCTCTGCGAACCCTGACCGTTGATTCTCCTCTTTGAAGATTTCTTATTCTCCAAAAATCCTTTCGGTTCGAGGTTTCTCCTGGTCCTTCTCCCAGGAATCACAAAGGAACTATCCCTCCTGAGCTTGTCAACTTTGACCCCTTCAGGGATTTGGGCACACTGCCTGCGCTCAACTTTCAACAATTCTTCAAGTGTTGAGTCCTTCAGGCTCTGCGCACCTCCTGCAGCAGCAGTCCTTAACTCTTTCCTCAGAATCGCAACCCTGAGTCTTCTCCTAGCCTGTGCACACCTTGCACAGCTCCAAGGCCAAATCTGCACTCCTGGGAACTTAGAACAAAGGTTTCCTCTATCTGAACCCTGCAGTCACGCACTCCTCGCGGACAAATTCCAATGCACTCTTTGCAGGAATATCTAGTTCAGACTAGAGAAACAATTGAAACTAACTCCCTATTCTCACAGACTTCAATTTACCTATGAAATTACATACACAACATATCAAAGCAAATGCATTATAGAAAGCAAACATCCATGAGCGTAATATCAACACAGAGAAACAACACAAACCATGGAATTGAATCAAAATCCTTCTTCTATTAATTCAATCTGTACATGGGTGTTCTCCACAAATTTCTCTGCTCTGCTCTGCTTTCTCTCAATGATAATCATCATACAATGTACAAAGGAGGGTGTCTATATCCCGTTTCCCTCTCGAATTCTTAAGCTATCAAATCTACAATAAATTTCTATCTAACAGCATTAAAACTATTAAATGCCTTCCTATCTACTAAGGACGAGAGCTTAAAGGCTCAAGGTCCCCTTTACAATACAAGTGCGCTTCTTTATGAAAGACTTCATAAAAGGGCGGCGCAACAAATTCTAAGTGTTTCAAAATTTGTAGGCGTTGTCCAGCTGTTCTTCCGCTTGATGTGTTGGCTCGCTTGATGAGTGAGCGATGCTCCTACATCATACTCCTCGGCTTGAAAAACTTCATGGGATCCTGTCCATGAGCTCCTGCACGGTCTGTCCATGCCTCCATATAACTGCCTCGGTCTCCCAGCTGGCATCCTCCACTGGGTGATTCTTCCATTTTACCAGGTACTCAAAATACTGCTTTCGCCTGGTCTTCCTTCCCACTCATTTGTCCAGTATGCACTCCATCTGCGGCTTCTGTGCAACTGGTAATTGTTTCTGCCACTAGATCACGGGTTCCCCAGTTCCAGTTTCTGCTTCTCCAGCCCTATACGGGTATAAATCCGAAATATTAAAAATCGGAGATATCCCGATGCCATCCGACAATTCAAGCTCGTACGCATTCTCTCCAAACTTCCTCAGGACTYGGCACGGCCCAATTTTCTTCATCTTGAGCTTGTTGTATGTTCCCCTTGGGAACCTTTCCTTCCTTAAGTGCGCCAGAACCATGTCCCCAACTTCAAATTGAAGTTGTCTCTTCCGCTGATCGGCTCTGCGCTTATACTCTTGATTTGATTTCTGTAGTCGTTGCTTCACCTTCGTGTGAAGTTCCTCCATCGCTTCAGCGAATTCTTCAGTGCTCGCGCTGCTAGTTTCAGCCTGTCCTGACTCCCTGAGCTCAGAAACTCCCCTCGGTTGTGTCCCATACAAAATCTAGAATGGGCTTCTTCCTGTACTCCTGTTCACAGAGTCATTGTAAGCAAATTCTGCCTATGGTAACATCTGGTCCCAACTGCTGTGGTGCTCAGTCACCAGGCTTCTCAATAAATCCCCCAGACTTCTATTCACCACCTCTGTTTGTCCGTCTGTTTGCGGATGATAAGTTGAACTAAAAGCCAAATTAGTTCCGAGCTTTTTCCATAGCGTCCTCCAAAAATGGCCTATGAATTTGGTATCCCTGTTCGAGACTATGCTTCTCGACAATCCATGCAATCTAACAACCTCTTTGAAAAACAAGTTCGCGATGTGGGTCGCATCTCTGGTCTTCTGACACGGAATAAAATGTGCCATCTTCGAAAACCTGTCTACCACCACAAAGATGGAATCAAACCGTCTCTGCGTTCTCAGCAGTCCTAGCACAAAATCCATGCTAATTGCCTCCCATGGTCTCTCGGGTATGGGCAATGGCTGGTAACAACCCATGTTCTGTTTTCTCCCCTTCGCGTGTTGACAAATCCTGCATCTGTCAACAAATCGTTTAACATCTGCTCGCATTCCCGACCAAAAATACGATTCGCTCAGCTTTGCGAATGTTTTATCATGTCCAAAATGACCTGCTAAGCCTCTGCTGTGTTTTTCCTTTACCAAATTCTCCCTCATGGAGCAATTCAGAATGCATAGCCGATTGCCTTTAAACAACAATCCCTCCTGGATCAGGTAGTCTATCCAAGGGCTCCGATCTCTGAGAACTGGGTTCTCAGCTGCTTCATAAGCTTCTCTGAAGTCTGCATCTCCTGCATACATGTTTTTCAGACTCTCAAAACCCAATGTCTTGACCCTGAATTCATGCAACATCAAACATTTCCTGCTCAAAGCATCAGCCACTTTGTTAGCAGTTCCTGAAATGTGCTTAATGACAAATGTGAAATTTTACAT
>ML811070.1:68111-81145 GCA_009831015.1 Picea engelmannii
TGAGCATGGGGAACATGGGATACACCTAAATGAATTAACTAATCTAAATGGGGACAAAAAATAAAGTGTCTTTTTATTTTAATAATTAATTAAAGTGAACCTTTAATTAAATCATTTAATAAAGGTGGGAAAGTGGGTGGGTCGAGAAAGTGTATGAGTTAGAAAAAATGTGGAGGGAGTTAGGAAAAATTAAAGTGAACATTTGATTAAATCATTTAATAAAGGTGGGAAAGTGGGTGGGTCATGAAAGTGTGTATGAGTTAGAAAAAATGTGGAGGGAGTTAGGAAAAAGGGTAATTAATTAATTATTTATTTATTTATTTAATTAATTAATTAAATTAATTAAATTAATTAAAGGGGTTAAATGAGTGGGTTAGGATAAAGATGAGTGAGGGTAGTGTGGAAAGGGAAAATAGATTTAGGATTAGGATAGAGGATTAGGACAAAGGGATCTGAGTTTAAGATTAGGATAGAATTAAAGGGAAATGAGTTTTAGGGACAATGTACAGAAAGTGGTTTTATGACAGGTGAAGAAGAATTAGTGACAAAAGTTAGCCCAATTTGCAGCCTAGGTGTTTACAACCTAGGATTGAGTATGAGATAGGGGTTTATTATTCAGATCCATGTACTATGACTTGTGACTGCAACCTACTATTATTCCTGGTTATGCGCTTATCTACCACAGTTTATTCCCCAAACAACAGACTCATATTTCATAACAATATATTCACTCATTCATTAGCATAACAATTAACTGCTGAAAGGAAACAAAGATATACATGCATTCATCACATTACACAGATATTACCATGGTTCACCCCCTCCTGGTCTACATCCACAAAGATTTGGCTCTAGGCTCTTTTATTATGGTAGTTCTGCATCTCTAGCGCCACGTGCTTACAATTCTCCTCAAATTGGGTAAGATCTGTATGAGGCGAACTACATCGCACCAGGCTCCACAGCCTGCGATCTAATCCTCAAATATTCCTTCTCCCCTCTATTCTTAGCTCAATATCTTACAAAAATGGTTCATAACAGTATTACATAATGCATCAACTCATACATAACTATGATGGAATAATACAAAAGCTGAACTAATACAAAAGGAGAACCTCCATATGATACCTACGTATCTCTATTTATATCTATCGGCCTCTTCAACCTTTTACAATATATTACCAAAACCTTAACCCTACCAACGTTAGGTCTTCCTCCCATGCGCACGTGTTGTTGTTCCTCCAGCTGTCGCTTTCCCTGTGCACGCTTTCTTGCATGCACACGTGTTGTTCTTCCTCCATCTGTTACTTTAGTTTCTACATGCTTTCTTTCCCCACGATAATCCTTCTTTCCACTTCGGCCTGGTGCCAACAGTCCCCAAACACTAACATGTGACTCGTCCCGAGTCACCTAATCTTTCTGAGATTCCTCGATCTCCTTGGTGATTGTCTGGAACTTTTCCTTGAGCTCTGCTACTTTTGTCAGTGCCTGCGCGGTCTTCTCCTTGATGGTGTCCACTACCTGAACTGCCACTTCATCGCTAAGTAGTCCTGGAGATTCTGCTTGGGTCTGTGCTATCTGTGTTTTGTCTCCTTTTGCCTGTGCGAGTACTTCTGCTACCCGTTCCTGTAATGGCTCTATTTGAGCCTGATGCTCATGTTTCTACGTTTGCGCAGTGATAAGTTCTATCTGCATCTTCTTCATATCTTGCATCCCTTTGACTCGTTCTGGGATTGGTATGGTCTTATGCCTCTGTTTGAGTTCTTGGATCACTGCATTGATCCTTTCCTCTTCCTTGTCCCAGCGTTGGACCTGTGGATCCTCCTGCAACCTTGTCCAAAGTTGTGTTGCTTTATCGAACAATTCAGTTGTTGTGATAACCTGATGTTCTATCTCTTGCAGTTGCGTTGTTGCTTCCTGCTTCATTTGCTCCTTCAATATTGGTGGAGTGGTGGGTATGAGTTGTGTTAGCGTCGGAAGTCACTCATGGATTACAGCAGGAGCAGAGCCCGACACCCATCAGTTTATGTCACGATTTGGGGTGATCGAATGGAAGTAAACTTGGTCGATATTGTTTCAACTCTGAAACTAGGCCAGGCATGCATGGGCAAGTGAGGTCTTAGACATACTCCAGACAGTGAGTTGTAGTAAGGGTGAGTAGGGGGAAGACTTGTATCAAAGAGATGCAAAGGTCTGTTGTCAACATCAGGTTTCTAGCAGACTATAGGAGAATGCATTTAAATGCGAGATCTTCTTACATTCAAACGCAAAACACTGGAGAATACAACAATGCAACAATAAATCCTTTATCGTAACATGATTGCAATAATTCGCACGAATCAGTCATTCACGAACTCTCTCAGCATGAGATGAAAATTAGATGGAGTAAAAAAGGTTGTCTGTCATAAAACAAGAAATCTTACATTCAGATGCATAACCAGAGAACTAGAGTGTGTTAAAACTTTACAATCAAGAGCTTCGCTCTACCATCAATGCTTACAAAAATGGCAAAAATGCCTACATATACTCTTTCCCTTTTGCCCAGCAGAGGCGTCTCAGGACTTTCAAGGTGTGGCATATCCTCAGTCAAATCTGGCCTGAACTCCTTTTTCAGACGCCACCTTAACTCAGCATGGCTCTTGCAGGGGGGACCTTCCCGTAAGGGTACCACGGGCTAATTGCTCCAGGCCTCCCATACCTTCCATTTATGGCTCGAGCTAAGGTTTCAACTACCTCCATCCACCTTCATTTATTTTTAGCGAGGACCAAGATCGAGGTCGAGCTGAACTGGTCTCTGGAGGACACGGTGATCCCTTCTGCAGCTAAACCCGACACTTCGGCCCTTTGCGCAGTTCTTTCTATCGCCCCCAAGTGACCGCGGGCTGTGACCCTGTGCCTAGATTCAAAGGCGCTTTCGGCATTTTGTGTTTCGCGGCTGGGAGGGGGCTGCTCCTTGTGTTTCAAAGTCGCGATGGGCGAAAAGGAAAAGAGCCTAATCGCGCACCACGTGCCCCTATGGAATGGATGGCTAAGATGCTTTCGGTGCTTCGGGATCTGCTTTTCCATGCGATAAACATTAGCGCCCCTTCTCCAGGCCTGTTCCTTTGTGAGCAAGCGCCAAAACCATGGGCCCAACTCTGGGTGCTTTCGGCGCTTCGGGGTTCGGGGTTTCGAGATGTGAAATGACGAGGAGCCCTTACCCTTTGAACTCTCGAATGCCGAAATGCCGACGTGACTAGATCTTGAACCACGCGTCCTTTGGATCAGATGGCCGAGATGACGTCGGCGGATTCACTATGAAAATCCCGAAAGGCCCCACTTGTGGCTCGGATCTTGCGCCACGTGTCTTTCTGATCAATGGTCCCGATCTTCTCGGGATTTCTTGCACCGGGACTTCACAATGCGCTTCTTCCTCAAATTCTCGATTTACCAAACTGCGAAAGCACAGATGTGCGCCGCGTGTCCTTTAGATGGACGACCGGCCCAGATTTGTCTTGAAATATAGGTTCTATTTCTCGTGCTATATCTTGGGCAACTTGGTAGCCCCGAAATCCTGATGATCGTCGATTTGCTTTGTCAATTGATCCTTGTTGTTGAAATCAGACCGCTCGCTCGCTTGATTTTAAGCCCGAAATGGACTTCTTCTATGAGCTGCGCTCGGCGCTTATGGCTGTGGCCTTTGAATAAAACACATCCGACCGGTTTTCAAACCCCACTTCTATGCGTTTACACCAGAGGCCTAAAATCAGAGAGGAGAACACCCCTATACAAGAAATGTTGCTAACAAGCTGCTCTCAGAGACTCTCGATCTCCTTCTGATATTGCTCGATGCCTGCACAATCTGATCGATATTTTCTGCTTCGGGGAGTTCATTTCCCTACGCGGTGTTTGGGAGTTTCTCAAAAATTCCTCCCACTCTTTGTTCCAGTTCATTCCTGTGTTCTTTTTCCTCCTGAGTTTCGAACTTGGCCTGCTCACAAACTTTTTCCAGTGCCTCCTTCTTCTTTGTTGCTTGTTGTAGCTCTACTAAGTTTTTATGTGCACGAGACTGTACCTCATGGTCGACGTTAACCTGCAACTTGTAAAGTTCCCTTGATGACATCTGCGTCGAGACCAATTGGATGTGGTCTAAATCCTTCAAGGGTGTTTGCCCCACGATTTCATCCATGTGTAACATGCTAGGTTTGATGTAAACCATTGCATTTGCGTGTGTCATTGAGTGGACTGGGTCTCATTCTTCTTGCTCCACTCTTTCTTTGGTCTGTAGTGTCGATGGCTCTATGCCTCTGCTATTGCTTTCTATCTATACTTCCCCAAATTTATTGAGGAACTATCCCATTTCTTCCAGCTCTTTTTGCAATTTATCCCTGTGATGTGTTGCATGATCGAAGTCTTCTGTTAGACAATCCTGGACCATTTTGGTGATCATTTCCCCATCGTCCTCTATGATCTATAGTCTGGTGATGCTCGTTGCACCTTTGATTTCTTGAGCACACCTCCTGCCTGCACGACTGGTCTCTTAGTTCCCCCTGGTTCCTGTGTGATGGGATTTGGGGTGGTTTCCTGCGCTCCCTCAGCCTGTTTCTGTTGTTCGTTGGTCAGCTGTATAGTCTCTTTCTTCCCCTTCTGGGTCCCTGTCTTCTTTGACCCTTCGTCTACATGAGTCAGCTTGCTTTGGCCCATCCTTGGTTTCTTGGGCACTGGGATTTCCGGAGGTTGCGTTTCCACCTGCGCTACCTCTCCTTCTATTGTTCTTTCCGGTATTCCCCGGGTAATGGCTGAGATCCTCCATTCATCAGGCCATTCGCTGATGACCATGTCGATATCACCCTCTGTGATGCAATAGTGCATCTGTAGCCACCATTTATTTGGATCCTGCCTTGGTTGTATCCACATTGTTTGTCGTGCAGCCCGGAAGTTGGCGATGTCTGCATATTGCGCGACAGCCTCTGGTGTTATTCTCCATGATCGGTTGATAGCTTCCTGTATGTCCCATAGGTATGCTTCCATTCTCCTTCTTGTACCTGACATGTGGCCTGGATCTCAGTAATAGGTATCTCGCTCCCGCTGGGTGTGGTCTAGTACAAAAAATTACATACCTTGGTTCTCGCCATCCCATGAAGGCTATTAGGGTGATCAGCCATGAGTAATGGAACTCTATGACTAGGTCCTACGCATCCTTGTAGTCCTATTGAAATAAGTTCAATAAATATGGCACCCAACTCATTGAGGTGCCTTCCATGCACTGATCTGCAACTGCAATGACTCCAGCTGGTACTTCGTCTTTGCGGCATTTTCTGAGCAATTTTCAAGCTAGGATATTTGCACCCAATTGTGTAGTTGCGTTGTTGATTCATTTGATCATGATGCCTCTTGTTCCCTTGGCGGTGCCATATTTCTTCTTCATTTCTTCTGCCAACACTTTCTCCTTGGATTTGTCGTCCAGAATCAACGCGGGATCCATACCCCGGATTGGTAATCCTTTTATTTGCGCAATAAGCTCAATGGTTATGGGGACGGGTTTGTCCAACCATATATGCCCTCCATGTGTGACTGCTAACAACTGCTTGATGCATGCTGTCGCGTACTAGCCTCTGCCAAAATGTGGTAGCTTTAGCAAACCTAAGATTCTTGTTCTCTCCAGCCCAGCTGCCCTCTGGTGTGGTTGGTTGATCATTTCTCCAAGTCAGGTTACACCTATGGTCTACATAAAGACCCTCTGCGCAAGTTTTGGGAACTTGGTTTCATCTGATACGTCATTTTCGGAATACTTGAGCTTCCCGACATGACCCAGTAGCTCTGGTTCTACCTGTACTCCAGTTGGTATGCGTGGTAGAACAATTTACGCTGCAGGTTTCTTGCGCGGTGAGCTCGGTATCTGTACTTTGTCTTCCTGCTCCGGTGGCTGGTTCGAAGTTTCAACAACTTCTAGTTGTTCCCCTATCAGACATTCTGACCAAGCCACAACATTTCCAGTGGTCTCCTCTGCTGGTTGACCTGAGATGGTCGTTTGTGACTTGTCTGGTTGCACTATTGCTTCTAGGTTTTCTGTCGTTCCAATAACTTCCATGGCTGCTTCGGTGCTTTATGGTTGCACTTCCTGTTGGGTTTCTGCTTCCTCGTTCTGAGGCTCCTGCGCCGCTGCTGGCATATCCTCTTTTATGGCCTCTGCTTGTGGTTACTGAATCTCTTCTAGTATCGGTGTAGAGTTCACCGGTATTGTCTCTAGAGATGGGATCTCTTTGATATCGACAATCTCCAGTTGTTGCTGTTCATTTTCTTCCAGTGGTCCTCGTGACCTAGTTTGAACCCTGGTCGGTCTGGCTGTCTGGCCTTCTTCTGTTGGCTTCAATGGTGCCATAGTGGTGACTGTCGAATATTTGTCGAGTTCGAATAACTTCGGTGAGCTCTGTGGTCTCGCTTTGTTCGTTCTGGCTACTATTACTCTCTCTCAGTGCTCCTTTCGTGAATAGACTAGTTGCTCTCGTGCTCACGTGTTGTATGGGCTTGTCATGAAGCTTGTCAAGGACGCTTCCTCCATTATGCATTTAATGCATCATAACTGTGGGTTCAATGCATCTGCGGTGGTTTCATACTTTCCATTACGCTTTCTTTTCCGTCTCCAGTTGGCGTGTTTAATGTGATGTCCCATCGGTCCTTATCGTGCTTTAATTCCTCCTAGTGTTTTCCTGTGATACTGCTTTTGCTGAATTTCCTTTTCCCGCTTGTTTCCCTTTGTATATGACCGTTGTCCTTTCTTTTGTTGAATTTGTGTTTCGAACATCATGTGGCCTTTCTATCTCTGGCGTACTGCGCGCTTTTTAGTCTTGTTTCCTTTTTGTTCTTTTTTTTTTTTTGAATTTGTTTTATTTTTATTTTTTTACTGCGCGGTGGGTGGTCGACTGTCCTTGTACAACTTCATTCGGCTCGCATGGATAATTCCTCTGATTTTTACACCTGCTAAATCGCTTATTTGTACAGCTCCTTCGTCTGTGACAACTTTTACTTCGTATGGTCCTAACCAATGCATTCTAATCTTTCCCGGGTGCATTCTAATCTATGCTAATGAACACCTCTATTCATTGCACCATTTTCCCTGTGAGACTGCTGCTTACTTACTCTTCTCCATATCATTATCCTCACGCGTCTTCTTCGTGCTCTGGCTTCTCTTTGGATACCATTTTTCGCTACTCTTGATGGGACAATCCCCATATGTTCGTCTCTCGTGTCTTTTCCAACTTTTTCCTCTTCTTTTCTATTCTCCTCGAGGTTCCCATGACTTCTTCCATATGAAACCTGTTGTCTGGGGTCCGAATTCTTGAAGGGTAAAATCCGTGCGTGTCCTGTTTGTCATGTTATTCAGTTGACCCTTTTTCTTCTCAATAGATTAGGACTGTCAACAATATTAACTACCTCAACCACCAATCATGTTCCTTCATGACAATTCACGTGGCTCTATGCAGATTCAAGTACATGAACATGTGGTATATTCAATTTGCAGGTGTAGGTTGAAGTGTTAAGCAAGCTTCCTATTTTCCTCATTGAAGCTTCTCCATTCCACCTCATCGATCCACCTCATCTATCCACTTCATCAATTCCCACTTGTGACATCATGGCTAGTACTTTCAAGGCTTTTCCCTCTCAGTCAGTTGTCTAGTATTTTTTATTAATCATAATATAATCACAAGCTTCATAATCACATTATATGAAGTCTTAGCATAATTACAATTATGGGGGAAAACAAGGTGTTACACATTGTTTCTATGGCATAAATATCTCTATATACAAAAAACAATCCCACATTGGTTGAGAGATGTGACCCACAACAACATATAAGCTCCAATATACCAGTATCCAATACCTCTCTATACAAAAAAAAAATGATCCCACATTGGTTGAGAAATGTGGCCCACAACAATATATAAGCTCCAATATACCATAGTCCTTATTCCAATAACAATAGGCAGTTAAAATTCTTCTCTTTTGTTTTTTAGAATTAAATTATTTTGGTTTTCAAATTTCAACTTAAAATCATATTATCTTTATAAATATTTGTTTCTATTTTTTTCAAAACTCATTTTATATATTAAATTAATATTTTTTTTTTATTTTTTTAATATATTTCCAAATCAACAAAAATCTTACATCCACTTCCACCCTTTTCAAGGAGCTTCATTCATTCCCAACTCATCTTTATAAATATATTTTTCTATTTTTTCCATCTTATATATTAAATTTGGTATTTAGTTTTTTTAATATTTCTCTTATAATTTCTATTTTTTCTATCTTATATATTAAATTTGTTTTCATTCCAGTATGCTTTGAAAGTTCTTATTTTTGGGGTTTTCAAACTAAATCATTTTAATTTTACTATTTGAATCATATTATTTTTATAAATATATTTTTCTATTTTTAAAAACTCATCTTATATATTAAGTTTTTTTTTTTAATTTTTTTAATATATCTCCAAATCAACTAAAATCTTACGCATTACCATTATGCTTTGACTAATGAAAATCTTTTCACGCCCATTCCAACGAGCCCCAGCTCCACTCATTCCCACTATGCTTTAAGTTACTTTAGTGATAATCCAAATCTAAATTAATAATTTAAAGTGGAAACGGAAAAGCTTAAAAATATTTTTAATGAAATTGTAAATTTTTTTATTTTACAAGCGTAATAGTTTAGAATTAAAAAATAATTTTAATAATATTATTAATAATTTTAGTAATATTATCAAATATTATTATTTCTTTTTAAAAAATAATATTATCTTTTATTAAATGTGATGGAGAGCATCCACTCCACCCTTTCCAACGAGCTCCACTCATCCCCAATATGGAGATCGCATCGTCCTATAATTTAGAATTGAAAAATAATTTTAATAATATTATTGATAATTTTAATAATATTATCAAATATTATTATTTCTTTTCTAAAAATAATATTATCTTTTATTAGATGTGATGGAGAGCATCCACTCCACCCTTTCCAACGAGCTCCACTCATCCCACTATGGAGATCCCATCGTCCTATAATTTAGAATTGAAAAATAATTTTAATAATATTATTGATAATTTTTTTTTTTTTTGTAAATAAAAAGGGGTGGGACCTGTTATATTACTTTAGACAAAATACAATATCTGTTTGGGATGCCAGTTGTCCCGCCTAAACCGAAAACCGGGACAACTGGGCATCCCTTGCCATGTGTCACCCTAGTCACAAAATCAACAAAATTGACAATGCAACGACCTGCCCGAAGGAAACCAGGACTATCAGTCATGAGAATGCAACTGAATGTCATAAACTAGTTCTAAGGAGACTGAAAACTAATTGGCCTGAAACCTAGCTTATAGCAAAAAAAACAAATTCCAGTTCTAAACATCAATTGACCTTTGATCCTGCGCTCTTGTCCTCGTCCTCGGTCTGCCGCCATCCTGCTTGGAACACATAGGCTCGCACGCAAGTTGGGCATTGTCGCTTTGGAAGGGTTCTGGAGTGGGCCGCGAAGAGCATGTCGAGCCTCTGGTCAATTCGCATGAGGTGAAAGATTTGGTCATCTAGCAGGCTCCTCACCTCAAAGATGAGATTGAGGCACCCCAAGTCTGCTAGGAATGGCTGCTCCTGGCTGTGGGTGTCGCTTGACTCCGTGGGGGTGGTTCCAGCTGCTTCCAGATGTATGTGCACTTGTTGCTTCTGTTGCGTCGCCTCCCCGGGTGGTTCAAGAGGGGCCTCCTCTTCAACATAGCAGGTGGGGAAAGTCTCTTCGAGGCTAGTGGCGTTAGGACCTACCAGAGTGCATGCAAGCGAAGGCTTCCTGTCTAGACCAAAATCCGAAGGCGGGTTCCAGTGCTCCGGCACTGTAAACAACATATGCTCGGGGACACTCTCCAAGCCTTCCTCCGGAATCACTTCTTCCACATATGCCATGGGAGGCGTTCGTGGCGTCTCATTCCTCCGTCGGGTTGCCATTGCTATGGCTTTCGCAAAGTTCTTTTTCCGCTGTCGCCGTGATTCCGTAGTGTACCATGCCGCTCCCCTTCGTGGCTTCCCTCGCGCTTGAGGCATGGTGGGGGTCTGGTGGAGTACCAGAGTGCTTCCCCGACAGGTTGCTTGGCTCCAAAACACCAACAAGGTCACCGGATACTGCCCCTGTTCCAGCGAATTGACGAAGAAGCGACGACAAATCTGCTATTCCCGTGGAGCAAAGGCTGCCAAGAGCGACTGGCGCTTTTCTCTGTCGACCTGGGCAGTGAAAGCTATTGCTAGCAGAACCGCCATGGCCATAAAGACTTGCTGGTTAGTGCGCTGCTGGCTGGTACTCCTCCCTCGCGCGAGAGGCCTCGTCGGTTGAATGCTCCTGCTGATATTCATGGCGAGTTAAATTCGGAGGGGACGCTGGCCAGTAAATGCTTTAATGCCGCGTCCCGGCTGACTCCCGCTTGGCATCAGTGCGCAACGTGTCACCGCATCCGGGGAATATTATTGATAATTTTAATAATATTATCAAATAGTATTATTATTATTATTTTTAAATAATATTATCTTTTATTAGATGTGATGGAGAGCATCCACTCCACCCTTTCCAACGAGCTCCACTCATCCCCACTATGAAGATCCCATCGTCCTATAATTTAGAATTGAAAAATAATTTTAATAATATTATCAAATATTATTATTTCTTTTCTAAAATTAATATTATCTTTTATTAGATGTGATGGAGAGCATCCACTCCACTCTTTCCAACGAGCTCCACTCATCCCCACTATAGAGATCCCATCGTCCTTCTCCACCATGCCCTCTTCCCTCCACTCATCCCCACTATGGATGAGTGGATCCCATCGTCCTTCTCCACCATGTCCGCTTGCCTCCACTCATCCCCCACTATGGATGAGTGGATCCCATCGTCCTTCTCCACCATGTCCGCTTTCCTCCACTCATCCCCCACTATGGATGAGTGGATCCCATCGTCCTTCTCCACCATGTCCCCTTGCCTCCGTTACCATTGCAATTGCTTATGTTTCCTCTTTTGTCGTCTTCCTCCACCGTGTAACTTTTATAACTACAATAGTACCAATAACAACACTCTATTGGGGTTCCAACATCCACTCTGTTACTCTCATGGCCATGGAAATTAATTTCAGTGCAGAGTCATGGATGCCCTCCTCTGTTTATGGTCATGGTCGGGATAGTTTTTTACACGTGTCTCCTATCTGTCCCTCACACTTTATAAGGGCGAATGCACACTGCATTCATTCATTCCTTCCTCCCCTCCACCTGTTTCCATTTTAGTTTCAAACATCATGTCGTCTCTCTGTTTTTCTTTTTGTCTACTGTTTACCCTCTTCCTTTCCTTTCCTGCTCACTCAATTCATGATGATCGAATTTCATTGCTGGAATTCAAGTCCCTTATTGCCAAGGATCCTCAACATTCCATGGCCGACTGGAGTCCCTCGAATCCGTTGGGCAATTGGACTGGCATTACCTGCACCCGCCGCCATCAAATGGACAGATTCGTCGCACTCAACCTCACTGCTATGGATCTGCAAGGCCCCATTTCTCCATTCCTTGGGAATTTGTCGTTTCTCCGATTGCTCGATCTTTCAGAGAATGCGCTCTACGGTGATATCCCACCTCAATTGGGACGTCTCTTTCGTTTGAGAGAACTCTCACTCGAATTTAACATTCTGAGTGGAAGTATCCTCACTGAGTTGGGTTCCCTCGCACATTTGCAGAGTCTTTCGTTAGTAGCAAACAACTTCATAGGTATTATTCCCTCTTCCTTTGGAAATCTTTCAACGTTGATTTTTTTAGGAATTGCCCAAAACAATCTCACTGGGAGCATTCCGCAAGAATTAGGGCTCCTCCTTAATCTTCAAGTGCTTCTTCTTTTTCGTAATGAATTGTCAGGGAGCATTCCCACTTCTTTGTCAAATCTTTCTAATTTGATTGAGTTGGAGATTTCTAGAAACAATCTCATTGGCAACATTCCACCAGAATTCGGCCTCCTCACTAGTCTGCAAAAGCTTATCCTTTGTAAAAATGGATTGTCAGGCAGCATTCCCACTTCTATTTCAAATCTCTCTAGGATGACAGATTTGGAAATTTATACAAACAAACTCACTGGCACCATTCCACAAGAAATAGGCCTCCTCACCCAATTGCTAGCTCTTTGTCTTTTTCAAAATGAATTGTCAGGCAATATTCCCACTTCTTTGTCAAACATCTCCTCTTTATCTTTGTTGCTTATTTACCAGAACAGATTAACAGGGCATATCCCCTCAGAGTTTGGCACCAAGATCAACGAATTGAGTGCATTCGATTTATGGGGAAATCAGCTCAGTGGAAGCATACCAAATTCCATCGGGAATTGTTCTAAACTCACCATACTTTTCCTAGATTACAACTATTTGAGTGGCACTGTGCCAGTGGAACTAGGTAAGCTGTCCCTCCTTAATCGACTGACTTTGGACTCTAATCAACTTGATAGTGGCAGCGGTACCACCATGCCCTTTCTTACATTTCTTACCAATTGTTCTCACCTAGAAATACTAGGCTTGGGCACCAATAAACTAAGTGGTATTTTGCCATTTACCATAGGAAGGCTTTCTACCAATCTACAACAGTTGTCAATAGAAAACAACATAATAGAAGGAAACATCCCTATGCAGATTGGTAATCTTAGCAACTTAACCCTTCTCGATTTAAGTGGAAATCTTTTCAATGGAAACATTCCATCATTGCAAAGCCTCGTAAAACTAGAACAATTGAGTTTTGCAAACAACAGATTAGGAGGAAACATCCTAGATGACTTTAAACCACTTAAACATCTCGGTCTCTTGCATCTTCCTAAAAACATGCTTTCTGGAAAAATTCCTGATTCCTTGCGCCATCTTAAACAACTAAGATTCCTTTCTCTTCATCACAACTACTTATCAGATAGGATACCAGGAAATTTAGGAGATTGCACAAATTTGGCATTGCTTGACTTGTCTCATAATAGACTCAATGGAAGCATACCACAAGAAATTGCTAAG
>ML811070.1:162008-172805 GCA_009831015.1 Picea engelmannii
ATGTATCTTAGAGTGCTCTATGCATGAGATCAGAGAGCTAACTGGAGGTTGTTATAGTCTGATGCTGAAGATCAAGGAAGAAGGATCTAGCGATCTGCGTAGATCTTCTATCTCGTGGAGAGTAAGGGTCACTAGAACTCTATGCTGTAATTGCTTGACCAAGATAATATAAAGAAGACTTTGTGGACGTAGCCCTAGGGTGGGGGTGAACCACGATAAGTATGTGTATAGTGTTTTGTGCTTCGCTCTTATGTGTTTATCTCTTTCTTGGCTAAGTGCTTGATGTGATTAAGTAGACCTAGTTATGCTCTGTGCTATTGATGAATGAATGAACATTAGATCTGATATATGAGATGCTTAGTGCTTGATCTATTGAATCTAACCTATATTTCTATGGATAAGAATTGTATCAGTCTTAGTATAGTATTCACTACGATTCTCTATGCCTTCTGCGAAGTATATTAATGAATGTATGCTAAGGAATAACTGATGCTAAGTGCGTTGTAAGAAATATAATCACAGATCTGTGTCCCAGCTAAGGTTGCAGACACATGAGTCTTGCAACCACCCCTGCCTCTACCTCGGGTGAGACTTCATCTGCTTCATAGGTGTTGCTGAAAGGGTCGGTATTTAGGGCTTTGTTGGTGCGCTCTTGAGCGTTGAACCTTGGGTCTGCCCCTGTGCCAACACTCTTTGACCAAACCTGCAAATAAAATTTTACCTTGTCGAACTAGTTTATTATTTTGGGTTTGATTTATTCCTAGTTTTCATTGAGTTTCTTTTAAAATCGGTGTGTGCTTTAAAGTTGTTTAACCTTAGGATATACTTTAAATCATCCTAAGTCTAATCCTACTTTCAAAATTACATGGCTAAATTCTTATGTCTAAGTCTGGAGTCTTGTCATACCAAACCTATATTCTAGCCTCTCGGGTTTGATGGCTTTGAGCCAAAACTTTAGGGACCAATGGGCCAAGCCACATGTTCACATATGCCAATTCCAGGTCTGCATATCTATTGTGTTCAACACAAAGCCTAACTCTCATGTTAAATCTAAGGTCAATACCACGTTGAAATCCCAAATTCCAGCACAGTGTCGAGCTCGATACCAACCATTTGGACATCTTTTTGGGCTGGTGTTGCTGTGGAGTTGTTCCACTTGGAAGATTGAGTGCGAAGTCACGAAGAGGAATCTATTGAATACAAGGGACTGAGAAATTTTTCAAGTGCGCAGGCAAAAAGTCATTATTACCACGCAACACATAAACTTATCACAAGACAACGCACAAGCCAATACATAAGTCTACAACAACAAGCATTAGTTGGGTGACATATGCATGCGCAGGTGCCCTGGGTTGAGAATAGTTCGAATTTTGGAATTTGACAAGTCAAGGATTCGGATCTCTCTTGTGTCAAGATGCAAGTGAATGTGATGATTAAAGAAATTCCTTCATGCATGTTGCACAGGAATTGGATCCAAAATTCTTTTTGACACAGTGGCATGGAAAATCATCATTATTGGGGTTTATTGCAGAGAACAGTAGGAGATCTTCTGAGGAGTTTCATTGCCAGTTATCGGGTCACGAGGAAGAGCTATGAACAAATAAATTTGTGCCAAGCTACAAGATTTAAGTTTTTCACCGCCAAGCAAACCCTCTGTCAATTTATATAGCACGCAGATATACAGACAGTGATCTCATCAACATAACATTAATATGTTTGAAGGTGTGAAGCCTTGAATGGTGCATACATGTTGTTGTCTAAGTGCACAACTAAACTAATGTCATATGTTCATCATTATGGTTTTTTTTTTTAGATCAGTTGTACATTAAAGTTGGGCGCCCTGTGTTTGATGAATTTATGAAATAGTATATCCATAATTTCAAGTTCCAATCTATTAATATCGATATATTCCTGGCCTTTCTGAAAAAGAATCTTCTTGGCATAATCTCAGGCAATCCTATACAGGTTTGTTGCAAAATGTATTATATCAAAGGTACTTCAGATAAGGAGTCAAAGAATACTATAGACAAAGTTCTTGTTTTATTCAGGTTTATTCAAGGAAAAGGTGTTTTTGAAGCATTTTACAAGGGGATCTTGCAAAAAAATATTGCTTTAGGAAAAAGTGCATTCATTGATTCAGAAAGGTCAATGAAGCTTGAAGATCCTAGGAGATTGTACTACCTGAACAAGAGCATCAGAAACCTAGAATATGCCTGACTGAAGCGCTTGTATTCAATCATGTTTTCATTAAAAGAGAGTAGCCCTGATGATGGTATATGTGTTGGTCAGAGTCAATATACATACTATTTATTGCAGTCTTGGGAATGCCTTTTGTTTCTGATCAAAGTTGCTAGAAGTCGATGCCCATCAAGCATACTCCTATGATGATCCAGTCATCATGAAAGCTGAAGCAAAGTGAAAGCCAAGACCCAAGACCAAATATTCTACAGTAGCTAAGTTATGTATCTTTCTTATGCTCTATTTTCTTCTTGAAAGATATATATCAGGGATCAATTCACTCAGCAACTAAGTGCATCAGCAAGCAAATGAATTTCCATCACAACAAGTTGAGTATAGAGTCCTTGTTCAACAACTCACATGAGATTTTGTGATTTTATAAGAAGCATCCTTCAACTTGAGGTGAAGCAACATCCTTCAACTTGAGGTGAAGCAGCATCCTTCAACTTGAGGTGAAGCTTGAACACTTGGCAACAATAATTATCGATCAAAGATCAATCCAAATTATAGATCCACATTCTTAGCAACAATTCAATCATTTAAAGAAAAAAGCAATCGAGGCACTTCAAGTGACAAAGAATTTCTGGTAAGATAATGATAAATGTTCAAACTGTGCTTTCCGTGGCTTAGGAATGCATTCACAACTATCTTTAGCCACCAAAAGCAGAGCTTTCGGTGCCTTACAAGTTCATATTTTAGCTCTTTAGTCACTGAAAGTGCAGAACAGGGCAGAGTGCTCTTAATTTTGCCCAGATCGGGTCTTCTTATTTCCAGAGCATGTGAGAGTGGTTTTTTTATGAAGGATAACAATTAAGGGAATATAAATCATCTTTCTTTTCCATATTTCGAGGCATATAATAAGACAAGAAGACCAAGTGGAGCTTTTCTATTTTTGGCTAAGATTTTGCTTAGTTATCAAAGGGATATTTTAGCTCCCTTGTAATCACCTTGAAGGTTGTTGAATGTGTCAAAGATTGTTGCAGTTGTCGAAGACATGAAGATTATCCAGATAAAGGTTGACCACATCAATAGGATATTTTCCTATTTTCATGAATATTGTTTTGACTTTCCATATTTAACATATTTGATCCAGTTTTCTTGGATCTAGAAATATTTTGTAAAGTCTATAAAGCCAACAACTTTAGATGAAGGGAGAGGGGTCGAGTATGGAGAGACTGAGGCTACATCATATTGTAATAGAATTTTCATATGATATAATACAGATCACAAGTTCCTCTCATCTCTTGATGTCAGGTTTCCATTTACTTCTTTTCCTGTACTTTGATGGTTGTTATTCATTCAAGTTTGTTTTAACTGCTAATGACTGTTATATCATTAGTCATTTCATAAGCTTGATTAAATAAGCAATCAATACTATCTTTATTCAACCCATCACCCTTCTGATCTGGTGGATAAATTTAGAATTCTTCACCCACCAATTAAGTTACTTGTCTGATATTTAATTCTTGAGAGCATTGTCTCATTTGTTGTATACAATTGACTGTCTTGATACAAATCCAGTAGGTCAGTATTTCCCATTTGATCCAAACACAAAACACAAAAACAATTACACTTTAATTTATCAGGCTTCTTCAAGATACATCCTGAGAAGGACTCCTGGAGAGATAACAAATTGGCGTCGTTGTCGGGGAGAGGAGATTGAAGCTCAACTTCCTTGGGAGACGACAAGATCCAGCTTTGATGATAGAAGAAGTCTGGACATATTTTTGGTTGTAATCATCTATTTGGCAACTCCATGAAGAACAAATTCAGTGATGATTTCATTGTTCAAAAATCTGTTGGTGACTCCACTGGTATGAAATGAACAAGATCTTAGCGAAAAGGTATGCTTTTTGTGATTGTTCAAGGATTGTTGGCTTCCCTAATCCAGTACCTGGTAGAGATGAATGGGAAGGTATTCTTCCTACATTTAAAGGAAAATATTGGGAGGTTCTGGCTGAACATCTGCTATATTTTCATGAGTTTATTCGTGAACGTCATATTGTGCACGAGGATGTCAAGATCAATCTTTTCAGATTTATATTGAAAGGAGAAGCCCTTGACTGGTGTAGATCTCTTCCAATCGCCAGTATTAGCTCTTTGGAATTTTTTCATGATGCATTCAATTTGTTCTGTAAAGATGACGTTTTAGTTGATGCCCTTTTTCCAGAATGTTGTGATGAATATAATTTGTTTTGTCAAATTAATGGACATGAAAAGTATGATTGTGCTGAAAAGTGTGTGGTTGAAGAGGATAATTTTCATAAAGATCCAAAGGTTCTAGATGACCTCCATTATGACATCAAGTTTGTAGATACTGTTGACATCATATAAAATGTACCTGTTGTTTCTAATTCGCATAAAAACTAGGTCTTTTCATTTGAGATCTCAGATAAAAATGAGTAGATTGACAGATTAGCATGTGACAAATTTGAATCTACAACAAATATTAAGGGCAGCCCTCAGCTTCCAAATTTGCAGACAAAGGAAGATTGCATCAATCATGAGGAACATAATTGGCAGAAATCATCTTATCTTCATAAGGAACATCAAGAGCACTATCTTCCTTTTGAACCCTTTGTTTCAATTTTTGATATAAAGGCTATTGGTGATGAAGAAGGCAGTGATATAGAAGATCAAGAACATATTACTTCTTCTCTATTTGAAATTGTTAGCTGTGATAAGCCAGCATATCATCATGATGAATTCAGATTAAAGAGATATGGTGAAGGGAAGAAAAAAGGTTCATATCTACAGTTGAGATGGCATTTTGCTCCGACAAAGGTTGAGTGGGCCATATCCAGCATCGAGATTAGTGAAAGCAATCACCAGCATCATTTTAGTCTTCAGTTGGAACAACTTCTTGGAGAGGTATTTCTTTGTGACATTTATGAACCTATTGTTGATTATTTGGAATCTATGAGTAACATGGATGTCAAAACATTTTTTTCAAATGAAGATTGTTTATGTTATCAACTACATCTCTCCATGCTACAGTTTTGTTTATTTTTCGGGTCCAGACCAAGCATGATGTCAATAAATCAGTTTCTTACATGGCTTCATTGGAAACATGATTTCACTTGATAAGAGGCAATACAGTTGGTTAGCGTAGGAGTAAGTAGAAGAATAAGCTCTTCATATGAGCAACTAGATCATTTTTCAGTTCATTGATTTCATGAATAAACAAGTAGGTTATATGCATACTACAGGTTTTCACATTATCAATTAAAAGGCCAGATGACTCCATGCCCAATGCTAAAGGTGACTGGAACTACTAGGTTATTGGAAGCTTCACAGGAAGGTCTCCATCCTAGTTGGAGCCAGATGTTAGCGATAAAAAATGCATTGGTATTTTTGGAGTGTTTTCTCAACTTTTATTTAATACCCTCATTTCTCAGTTTTTTGGCCAGTGTCATAATTTCCAAATTCTTTATCAAAGCTCCCGTTGATCAATTTTTTCCAAACTCTTTGACCAGACCTGCAAATAAAATTTTACCCCCTCGAACTAGTTTATTCGTTTAGGTTTGATTTATTCCTAGTTTTCATTGAGTTTCTTTTAAAAGAGGTGTGTGCTTTAAAGTTGTTTAACATTAGGATATACTTTAAAGCATCACAAGTCTAATCCTACTTTCAAAATTACATGCCTAAATTATTATGTCTAAGTCTTGAGTCTTTTCATACCAAACCTATATTTTAGCCTCTCGGGTTTGATGGCTTTGAGCCAAAACTTTAGGGACCCATCAGCCAAGCCACATGTTCACATATGACAATTCCACGTCTGCATATCCAGTGCGTTCAATACAAATCCTAACTCTCATGCTAAATCTAAGGTCAATATCACGTTGAAATCCCAAATCCCAGCACAATGTTGATCCTGATACCATGTGGACATCTTTTCAGGCTGGTGTTGTTGTGGAGTTGTTCCACATGGTAGATTGAGTGCCAAGTCATGAGGAGGAATCTATTGAATACAAGGGACCGAGAAGTTTTTCAAGTGCATAGGCAACAATTCATTATTACCACGCAACACATAAACTTATCACAAGACAATGCACAAGCCAATACATAAGTCTACAACAACAAGCATTAGTTGGGTGACAGATGCATGCGCAGGTGCCCTGGGTTGAGAATAGTTCAAATTTTGGAATTTGACAAGTCAGGGATTCTAAGCTCTCTTGTGTCAAGACGCAAGTGAATGTGATGATTAAAGAAATTCCTTCATGCATGTTGCACAAGAGTTGGATCCAGAATTCTTTTTGACACGGTGGCATGGAAAATCATCATTATTGGAGTTTATTGCAGAGAACAACAGGAGATCTTATGAGGAGTTTCATTGCCAGTTATCGGGTCACAAGGAAGAGATATGAACAAAGAAATTTGCGTCAAGCTGCAAGATTTCATTTTTTCACCGCCAAGCAAACCCTCTGTCAATTGATATAGCGCGCAGATGTACAGGCAATGATTTCATCAACAGATCATTAATTTGTTTGAAGGTGTGAAGCCTTGAATGGTGCATACATGTTGTTGTCTAAGTGCACAACTAAACTAATGTCATATGTTCGTCATTATGGGTTTTCTTTCTGTATCAACTATACATTAAATTTGGACACCCTATGTTTGATGAATTTCTGAAATAGTATATCCATAATTTCAAGTTCCAATCTATTAATATCGATATATTCTTGGCCTTTCTGAAAAAGAATCTTCCTAGCATAATCTCAAGAAGTCCTATATGGGTTTGTTGCAAAATGTATTATATCAAAGGTACTTCACATAAGGAGTTAGATAATATTGTAGACAAAGTTCTTGTTTTATTCAGGTTTATTCAAGGAAAATATGTTTTTGAAGCATTTTACAAAGGGATCTTGCAAAAAATATTGGTTTAGGAAAAATTGCATTCATTGATGCAGAAAGGTCAACGAAGCTTGAAGATCCTAGGAGATTGTACTCCCTGAACCAGAGCATCAGAAACCCAGAATATGCCTGACTGAAGCCCTTGTATTCAATTATGTTTGCATTAAAAGAGATTAGCCCTGATGATGGTATATGTGCTAGTCAGGATTAATAAACATATTGTTTATTGCAGTCTTGGGAATGCCTTATGTTTCTCATCAAAGTTGCTAGAAGTTGATGCCCATCAAGCATACTCCTATGATGATCAGGTCATCATGAAAGCTGAAGCAAAGTGAAAGCCAGGACCCAAGACCAAATATTCTACAGTAACTGAGTTCCCTATCTTCCTTATGCTCTATTTTCTTCTTGAAAACTATATATCAGGGATCAATTCACTTAGCAACTAAGCGCATCAACAGGCAAATGAATTTCCATCATAACAAGTTGAGTATATAGTCCTTGTTCAACAACTCACACGATATTTTGTGATTTTATAAGCAACATCCTTCAACTTTGGGTGAATCTTGAACAATTGGCAACAATAATTATCGATCAAAGATCAATCCAGATTCTAGATCCACATTCTTAGCAGCAGTTCCATCATTTAAATAAAAAATCAATCGAGGCATTTCTAGTAAGATAATGATAAATGTTCAAACTGTTCTCTCAGTGGCTTAGGCAGACATTCAAAGTTGTATTTAGCCACCAAAAGCAGAGCTTTCGTTGGCTTACAGGTTCATATTTTATCTCTTTAGCCACCGAAAGTGCAGAACATGGCAGAGTGCTCTTAATTTTGCCCAGATCGGATTTTCTTATTTCTAGAGCATGTGAGAGTGGTTTTTTATGAAGGATAATAATTAAGGGAATATAAATCAGCTTTCTTTTCCATATTTCAAGGCATATAATAATACAAGAAGACCAAGTGGATCTTTTTTATTTTTGGCTAAGATATTGCTTAGTTGTCAAAGGGAGATTTCATCTTCCTTGTCATCACCTCGAAGGTTGTTGAATGTGTCAAAGATTGTTGCAGCTGTCGAAGACATGAAGAATATCCAGATAAAGGTTAGCTACATTAATAGGATTTTTTCCTATTTTCATGAATATTGTTTTGACTTTCCATATTTAGCATATTTGATCCAATTTTCTTGGATCTAGAAATCTTTTGTAAAGGCTATAAAGCCAACAACTTCAGATGAAGGGAGAGGGGTCAATTCTGGAGAGATTGAGGCTACACCATATTGTAATAGACCTTTCATATGATATAATACAGATCACAAGTTCCTCTCATCTATTGATGTGAGATTTCCATTTACTTCTTTTCCTATACTTTGATGGTTGTTATTGATTCAAGTTTGTTTTAACTGCTAATGCCTGTTATCTAATTATTCAGTTCATAAGATTGATTAAATAAGAAATAAGTAATATCTTTATTGAACCCATCACAGAAATAGAATGATCAAACCTCCATCATCATGCAACTATGACAACTCAAATGGATCGTCCATGCCCGATCCATCTAGTGTGAGAGGGAAAAGAAAACACATGGAAATGAATGAAATTGATCATGACACTGGCATGATCAAACATACATCATAAAATCATAACGATCCTCAGCTGGATCCTTCATACCCGAGTATTTCAGAAAACATTTACAGACAAAATGGAAAGAAACAGGAAACTGACTTCTATTAACATGAAAGTCTCAAATTGATTACATAACTAGAGAACAACTCTGGCATCACAAGCATTATAAAATTGGGAGCTCTGCTCAAGCCATGACCTCCTTTCAAAATGAATCAAAACTACATATATATACTAAAAATATTTCACCACTACAACAGAGGCGTGCTTGAGCTTCTTGTCCATACGTTGTGTCTTGTTAGTCAGACTATGCATGCAGTCTTCTCTACGAACACATATTTCTATCAGATGCAAATATTTACGTCAAGACTTTCCCTGTCAGACTGCCCATGTAGATTCTTTGTCACACATAAGCTTAGACTGTCTGGGCTGACAAACTACCTCACTATCAGAATTTTCTAAATTTCCATTCACGGGGGGGACGATGTTTCAACCACTTCCCCCACCTTCATAACTGCTTCATCGGGATCGGGACAGGCGAGAGTCAACTTTGCACCTGGAGAAATTGGATAAAATTCATATGGTGGGTTTTTAAACCCATTTTCTCACATTTGCTCTGCCCATGGGCCAAATCCTTAGGAAAAACACCCCCTTTACAAATATACGTGCTAACATTAGGATCCATGGGGGATAGAGTCCTCCTTGTGAGGCTCTAATATCTTCAGTAGTTCCAAACACCTTCTACATTAGGATATGGAGTTGAGCTCAAAAACGTTCTGATGAGGACTACAGGTCGACAAACACACTATTCTAAATGAAAGCAAATACATGGGCTTCGAAGGAGCTTATTTATGTACATTCCTATACTAATTGATTTTTTACATAGTGCTAGGTGAAAGCAAACTTCCACCATAGCCATTCAAGTAACTTCCTAACTGGAAGCTCATCTACTCTGTTAGTGATGAATAACAGATGATGTAATCATGATAGAAAAATGATTACATCCTTCATCTTTCCTCCAGATGGAAATGGTGGGCTCAAACCTGGAGGCTTCAAATCATGGAGGAAATGCAACTGCATGTACTACCCCACAAGTTCATAGAATGAGTGGAAAACTCTAGAAAATTTGTAGCGGAAAGCCTACTCTGCTCCACAACTGATCACGCATGGCTGAATGTCTCTGGAAAGCATAGGTGGGTAAAAGGATGATGCATGCTAACTTCTCTCAAGCAATGGCTACTCACTTACAGGTTCAGGAAAAGAACCAAAATTCCCCTTCTGCTACTCCTTTTCTTCTTCATGGCTCTCCCAAGGATCAGAGTCATAATCATCATAAACAAGACCCATGGGAAAGTTCTTCTCTTGGTCTTCTGCAAGCCCAGGATGGTTGATTTCCTCATGATAATTTTTTTTAATGAATAGAGGACAGGGCTCTGCTGTATGTTCTTTGAAATCCTACATATCCAACATAGAACTTGATTCATAGCGATGATATACAGGTTGGTTGCTCCCCACGCTATCAATATGTGATGTAGGGATCTGTTGCTCTGCATATGAGTAATCATCAAAGCTGGGTGAGCACAAAATTCCTCCATTTTGCAAAATTGGAATGATCTCTCGATCCTTCTTTTCAATCCCAAATGTAAACACATCATGGGAAATCTTGTGAAGAAAAAGAGAGAAATCCTCTTCCACAATGGCTTCTTCCTTTAAATATGACACAATAGGCTCATCAGAGGAAAAAACTAATGCCTCTACAACTATGAGATCTTCAACACTACAATCATCAATAGGGCTGACAAGACCATATGTTTCAAGGACTGGAAAATCCTCTACGCTTTCCTAAAATTTGAACCTTTCTATCTCGGTAGAGAGTGATTTTATCAGCTCCATCAGCCTACTCAAAGCATCTTCTTCCTCCTCATGGTCCTCATCCTCACGGCCTTCATTAGACACAACCATATCTTGATCATGGTATTCATATCTCTCACAACAATTATGACAAATAAACTCAAAGGAATAAAACCTTTGACAGTGCCTATTGAAAACTGCATGAAATTCTCTCAGGGAGGAAATGCTCGCAGG
>ML811071.1:17542-35005 GCA_009831015.1 Picea engelmannii
GTATTGAAGTTTTATGTCGAATACATAGTGGACTATGTGTTGGAGGTATTGGGTGCGCTCGTACTTGGCTATAGTTGATGGAATTAATGTGAGAAATGGCATGCAATTATTGCACGTCGCTCTAACCCTACCTCGAGGTCGCCACCCTCACTTGGTTCACATTTGTGTTGGTTTCTTTGGCTGGTGTTGCCTCCATTTTGCTCGGCCTTGGAAAGAATAGTGGTGCTTGTTGGTTTTCTGGCATTCTCCTTACAGGTATGATGGCTCTTACCTCTCCATTAATGAAATGTAGCTCCGCTCCGAGTGAAATCATGATGTTGGCTCTTAGATTTTCTTACAAACTGTCTTTTCTTTCCAAAGTGTAAATGGATGTATGTGGGTATCACAGCTGTGCAAATTGCATTTAAGTGGAGGTTCCTCACTATTAGCATTTAAGTTTTTCAAGCTAAGAATAGTGTTCAAAACTCCTTTCTGTTTGGATTATGTGATTGCGTTATGCCCAAAATGAATACTACTTCTGTGCTATGATTGTTGGCAAATAATTATGGTAAGTTTTTTTGGTTTCACTCATCTCTAGTTATTAAAATTCAAGGGTTTCTTTTTCTGTGTGAAACAAAATAACAGTTGTTTTGCTTAACATCAGTACCCAGTCTTTGGAAGACTTGTAGCTCCTTCAAATTACCTTTCAATTGTTTGTGAATATATGGGTGTATTTTCCTTGCGGCCACCATGAGAGGTATGTGAAGAGGTCTGTGGAAAGTCTGTTGTGATAAGAGATGGTTAAATGGTTTTACAAACCCCTTGTGAAGGTTTTCCCTTTGCATTTGCCCAGACCTCGGTTCTTTCATTGATGTATGGAAATAAGGAGATTCGAACTCTAGTCTTGATGTATGTTATAAGTGATTAACCCGACAGTGGGAAGATTGGTTATTTGTGTTAAGTCTTGTCTCACTTGTTATTTATCCATGGAGGTTTTGTCGATTTTGAAGTTGTATGATGTTAAAATAAATGATGAGCACCAGTTTTACATGGAGTTTCGAAACCTGGTTTGTTTATACAACAAGTATTAAAGTTGTGATGATGGATTTATGTGGTGTTCTCAGTCTCCCATGTGCGCTTGATGTAGTTTGGTTTTAATGGTTTGGAATGACTCTGTTAACAGTCCCTTATAAAAGCTCTATTGATAAAAAGAAAAGGAAGGGGAAATTAAAGTTGTACAGTTTGACAGTCCTGGGACTTTCCTGGGGTTTTATATTGGATAATATGAAAACAGTTGTGTGTTGGATTTGAATTATTGAACAGAGAAAGGTTTTGGAAAATGACAGTGATGATGATTTTTTTTAATAAATACTATTGCATATAATAGAACAGTAATCGTATTTTTCCCTTCCATGCTCTCACTTTTCGCTCATTATATGTCCCTCGCCTTCCCAAATACATTTTAAACATTCCTTGTTCTATTATTATGAATTTCATTTTTTTTTAAAAGAAAGGATTAATAACAAAAGAAAAGATTAAGTTGATGATTGGTGTTGGAAAATTGGATATGGGTGCAGTTTATGTTACTTCTGCATTTGCTTGAACAATATTCGTGGGTCGCTTCCCATCCATGCTACCATTTTACACTCATTATAAAGCCCCTCATCTTCCCAATAGCCCTACCACTCCCTGTTCAAATGGCAATCGATTGTTGAGTTTTAAGATTTTGATGGATGGATTGCATGTGCTTCTGTGGTGAATAATAGATCCAACCTTTTGGTTTTATTTAGGTAGAGTATTAATGCATGGATTGTTAATAGTTTTTCATGACATGTTTGGAATATTGCTTCAGGATGAGTTTCTTTAGCAGGGGAAGCAATGGAAAACGTGTTAATAGAGGTGCTAGTAGAGGCAGAGGAAATTGGAAAAGGGGTCATAGAAAGCCACGATTTTCAATACATTTTTGGCGTTGATCCACAGGAACTAAATCATCTCTTTCAAGATGGGTTCTTCAACCTAGTTGACCATGGGATTCTCCAGCCCCGACCTGAGAGGCCTCCCTTCCAACCACATCAAAAATTTTCTGGTATTCGTGTTCCCCCTCATGTTTCTATGCATCCAGAACCACCTGCCAATCATGGTTGGCAAGATATTGTCCATCAGCCTGCTCCTCATCACCATGGTTGGCCTACTATGTCTTTGGCATTACCCCCTCCTCCACCACCAATAAATCCAAATGCCCAAGCTAATCATGTTGTCTCACCCGTACAGTCTTCTCATGCAAGTAAGAGGATAAAAATTGATGTCCCCAAGCCAGATCCAGATAAAGGAAAAGGAGTGGCCACTCCCTCCAAGTCATCCAAAGATTCCTCTGAATTTGTGTCTTCTCGTCTTCGCCTCAAAGACAATTGCTCCCACGTCATCAACAATATCCACCCTCAAGATTCCGATCAGCCTAAGACTGCAACAGAAAGATCAAAAGAGGGAAGCAATGAAAAGAGGCCAAATGCCTCTCACAACAAATATGGTTTTTAATGTTGATTAATGTTATTTTCGATTGAGGACAATCTTTTTATTTAGACAATGTTTTGGACAGCAAATACATATTTAGACAGTGTTTTGGACAACATGGATATAATGCTATTTTTGGATAAAGTCATGTTATATTTTGTTGATATTTGATCATTAATATGAGAATGGGAGTTACAAGGAGGATGTTTGAATCGAATGTTTGGGGTTTTATACTTCATGTTTTGATGACTATTAAAAGAAAGTGAAACGAGAGTCACAAGGGGTCCCACTTATTTAGTTATTATTTAATTAGACCCTTATTTATATATATTATTATTTACTTGTTTCGACTAAATATTTAAGCTAACTAAGCTTAACTAAAGAAAGGTAGTTGAACTACCATAACTTATTGAGGAAGAATAAAATCTCAATCAAATGAAGAGACGAGGAAATGAGAGAATAGAAGGAGAACTTCAGCCATAAGGTTTGCTCTTTACTAGTGAGATACTTTCATTTTTCATTCATTCTGAGTTTACTAGAAGGCTTAACCATCTTGATGACAGCAAGGTCTTATTGAAGGCAGCAGGATTCAAAACTGAATCATATATTTCAGGAGCTTGTTTTAAAGGTGTATAATTTATCTTTGGAAGTATGTGTGTTCTTATTTGTTTATGAATTAAATTTCATGACTGATAAAGAATATTTTGCAGAGTCAAGTGACAACATTTTGTGGCAAGTTGATTCATATCTTTAGCTTCAATTTTCTTTTGTTGTCAGAGTCTTTTTTTATGGTGCCCATCGGAGGCTTCTAAATCTGACTTTGGTCCCTACCCTCGTAGGGGTTTGTAAAGAGAATTCATCTTTGTATCTCAGAATGAAATCAATATAAAAATCAGACTTCTGATTTCAGTCTCACATATGTATTTTGATGATTTGGGTCATATTTTTCTTTTATTTCCATGTACAAACTCATGTAATTTATGTTTAAGTTTATTTCTTTTGCACAGTTACATATAATATATGAAAAACCCAGCCTTGGTCCCTCATACTTAATACCTGCAGATTAAGTGATTGTGTCTTTTATTTTTAGGTTATAAACCCCGGGTAACATTCTCAACTATCTTTTCTTAGCCCAGCAAGATATGAAAATGCTTGAGTAAGGTTCCTCATACCTTTTCCTCAACAGTACCTCCTAGAATAAGAGTGTCGTTTGCAAATTGGGAATGGTTAATCCTTCTGGATCCTCTAGATATTTTGATACCTGGAATAGATTTCTCCACTCTAGCCTTTTCTAATTGTTGACTCAAATCTTCTGCCATGATAATATATAGAATAGGAGAGAGGTTGAACCCTTTCCTAAGGCCCATATAGATCTTTAAAAAATCCACTGAGTGACCTTTATTCAGTGGGGAGATCCACAGAACCCCTATACAAGAAAATATCCAAGCTAGAAAGTCCTCCCCAAATCCGAATCTGGTAAAGATAGCAAAAAGGAAGTTGTGATGGACATAGTCAAATGCATTGGCCATGTCTAATTTAATGATCATCCCTTTATCTCCCTGCTCTTGCTGGAGTGGATAGCTTCCTGTACCAATAAAATATTGTTTATCATTTAAATATTTTCCACAAATCCTCCTTTATTTGGGGAGATTAGTTTGGGTAGGCATTGCTTGATTATATTTGCTATGATTTTGTAAGAGACATTGCATAGGGATATTGGGTAGAATCTCTTGAAGGAGGATGGGTTGAATTCTTTTGTAATTAGGGCCAAGAAGGAGGAGTTGGTGCTCCCCCCCATTCTAGCAGACTTTTGGATGTATTGGACCATGTGAACCAAGTCTTTTTTGATTTTGTGCCAATATAGGAGATAGAAGTTCAATGTGAAACCATCCGGGCCAGGGGCCTTGTCTGGGTTCATCTGTTGTAATACTCCAAGGATATTTTCTTCTATTACTGGCCAAAAGAGCTTCTCATTATCTTCCTGGTTGATTACTCGGGGGATGTTTTGAAGAAGATTCTCCTGGGCCTCCATCTTCTTGGTATAGTTTTTCAAAGTGCTCCTTAGCTACTATCTTTATTTGATTGTGTCCCTTGATACAAGTCCTGTCTTCAACCTTGATCTCTATTATTCTATTTTTCCAAATTTTAGCTTTAGCTTGGTGGTGGAAAATTTTTGTGTTACGATCCCTCGCTTGAAGTCAGAGGCTTGTTGATTTTAACCTCCATTTTTCTTCCTCGTGCCTAAGAAATTTTTGGTACTCCACAAAGTTTTGCTTCTCTTCTACCAAAGTAGCCACTGAGATTTGGAATGACTCCAAAGCGATTCTAGTCTCCTCCATTCTCCCAACTAGCTCTCTTTATGCTTTCTTCTCTTTTTCTTCTTTATCCTTCACCCAACCCTGAAGGATATTATTGGTATATTTTAATTTATATTCCCAAATATGGACCAGAGACCCTAGAACCCAAGGGCTCCAGACAGAAGAGACTAGATCCAAAAAGGGGGGATCTTCAACCCAAAAAGGGTTAAAGTGGAAGGGAATTGGACCAAGGGATTTAGAGTTAGAAAGTTCCAGGGTGATAGGGCAGTGATTAGATCCTACCCAGGGGAGAATTAGTGACAAGGAAATATGGGGGTCTTCCAAAATATTTCCAGTAATGAGGAATCTATCTAGCCTAGCATTTAAGTGCCATGGGCCTTGTCTCTTATTAGACCAAGTAAATCCACCACTCACTATCTTGACATCCAATAGATCTAGCCCTAGCATGAGGTCTTCCATATATTCTCTAGATGAGTACCTTACTATATTTCCTCCTCGCTTTTCATATGCATTTAGTGTAGTGTTAAAGTCTCTCACTAAGATGAGGGAGGCATTACAATGATTCTCCTGCAAGTTTAGCAAAGATCTCCAGCATAGATTTTTGTCATGTGATTGAGAAGGTATGTAAATATTAAAAACAGAGAATGTCTTCCCTGAAGGGAGATGAGTCAGGATCACTTGCAACCAATTAGGGGAACTTGACCAATATTCTAATCTAAACATTTGTGAGTTCCAAATAGTAAAAACTCCATCGGAGGCCCCTTGTAAGTTGTGAACTCACTGCTAGACCTATGCTTTCTTTCCAAATAGTTTTGTTGTCTTGAAAGACTTCAACGTCCTTCATTTTTGTTTCCTGGAGTAGAAGGATTTTAGGGGATTCTTTCCTTACTAATATTCTGACTAATTCTTTTTTATTTCCACTTCCCATACCTCTACAGTTTTAGGAAATGATTTTCATCATTTAAACGTGGATTTTGGATTCCCCCTTTTAGGGGGAATAGAGCCACTCTATTTTTTGATAGGTTTGGGTTATTTCTTTCTATGTATGTCTTGTTGATATTATGGTAGCTACGGGAGGTATTAACCTCCACGTGTAACCCTAACAAGAATAGAATATTATGGGAAGCAAGAAGAAACCCTAAAGCATTGGACATAACCCTAGAGGACAAGTTAGCTAAAGGAAATATGTAATATTGAGTTTTTAGCCTCTAGAATGAGAAGTTGGCAGATACAGCTAAGGAGGAGAAGTATAAATATAGGACGCCAAAGCTCATTTGAGAGACACAGCTCGCAACTGCAGAAATCTAGTGCGCACTGTAGAAATTCAGGAAGTGCGCAAGTCTGGAGAGTAGTGACAGCTGCAGCTACTTCAACTAGTATTTTCGGTTTTAGGCTTGGAATTTCTCTTGGTTATGGTTTGTACTTTCTACTTGGTACGCTAGCTCTGGATATTGGTATGCTACCTTGATTAGATTATGGACCTAGGGTTCGCTTCCAGAATTATTCTCTTTGTCAAGGTTAAGGTGCTCGAGGGTGGCTTCGGCCTGTAGTTGGGTGACAATATTGCTATATTATCTATGGTTAAACGAGCACATCTATTATTTGTAACACATCTAAGGTGCTCTTTTTTCCAAGCTCTATCTCCTTCCAAGCCATCACTTCTCTCCTTTGGTTATTCGGCCTCCTACCTGGTTTCTTAGGAGGAGGAACTTTGGTGGAATCTGGATATGATTATTCCTCCAAGCTTTCAACGATTTCTCCCTCTTCTTGATATGTCTAGGAATTCTGCTGAGAGACTTCCTATGTTATTTTTTGTTCTCCATGATTCTCCATTGGTTATTGATGATATGGATTGTATCTACTCACATGTTCCTCTTCCATTTCCAATAGGACATCATAAATATTTTTAGTTGGAATGCGCTCAATGGAATTACCTGTTGAGGATGTGGCTGTAACTTCCTAAGCTTTTGGATTGGAGGGAGATTCCTCATTGGCTAGAGCTTTAAATATTTGTGGTCCTTGTTTAGGAGCTTGTTTTTTCCTTTTTCTCTCTTTCCATTGCTCATTTGTCTCCCCAACCAGTGGATCTATTGGAGATTTTGGGCACCTCTTGAAAAAATATCTGTATTCATGACAGATCTTGCATTTGGAAGGGAGTTGTTTGTATTCCACCTTCTGGAGGTACGAACAACTTTTCAAAGTGAGCGTCATAGCCTCTGAGACACCCTTTTCCAAGTCAACTTCCACACATATTCAAGCGCAGATCTCAATGTCGTATTTTGGTTTTGCTCAGTCTATGTACTTACCTAGGGTATTATGAATAGCTCAGAGAGTTTCATCATTCCAATATTGGAGAGGGAGAAAGGGAAGTTTGACCCAGATTGGGACGGTCAAAGGGATATCATTTTCTAGGTTAAAATTAGGGTTCCAACTGTTAAGGTATGTTGATCCTAAAATATGTTAAGTCATAAATCTCTCTCTTGTATATTATGATTCTACACTTAGAAATTTTTCTATTTTATGGCGGGTTCATGAGTCTCGTTATAACTTCTGCCTTCCATAAAGTGCACCATTGTGTTCCTCCATAACCAAAATGCACCAACACTTAGAGTATTTTTTAAGTATTTTGCGGACATACCTCCCGTCCGTCGTCATGAAAATGTACTTCAATCTTCCACCACCCTAATTTTGTACCACACTTAGAATATTTTTCTATTTTTCATCATGGGTTGAGTTACTCATTCATCTTATGTCCAAACCTTCAGTCGTCTTCTTCTCGATACTTAGTTTTTTCTTGAGACTTCACCTCTTTCTAGATACTTCAACACTTATCCATTTCAACCTTTACCATGGAAGTGGAGATCGTATCACAAGTCTTGAAAAATATTCTTTTATGTCCATTCGTCCATCTGCCATCTGACACTTAGTTATATTTTGAGATTTTATCGCGGGGTCGTGGGATCAGGCTTACTCCAATATCATGAATCCTCATTCTTCTTGTCACATTCCTTGAGTAACATTAAATGAAAATCTTTCGGAAAGTAACTAGTGGTTAAGTATCAAAGGGTTGTTATTAATGATGGTTAAGAATTTCTCAAGACCATTCTCAATAAATTCAAATTAAATCTGTCTTAATCATTCTTTCGAAAAAAGAGCTTCAAGGTTTATTATGTAAAAAGAATTACTTTGGTATTAACATTCATAAATATTGTACATAATTCGCCAACTCTTTAATAAATATGGCTAGAAGGAAAGAGATATTTTGTGGAGATACTATGAATACATTTGCACGAAAAGATCCAAAATATCATTGGTCCAAAGCTTATAAATATTATTCTACATTTTTTCCTCAAGAAATAAATTCTAATGATATCTGGACATTAGGGATTGCTAAGGTAGGGTGTGTTCCGGAAGTTTTATATGTTACAGAGCTTGTTTCGTGTTGTATAGATAAATACGAGAAGAGTCAGAGAATCATTCAGTTGTAGGGACAATCCCCAATTTCTCTAGAACCATCAACTTTCAAGAAGATGTTCAAGTTACTAGAGCCGACAAAGATGGTCAAAGTCGATGAAGATAAAGAATTCATGAAGACTAGAAATGGTGGTTGGGACCTATTTTTGCAAATACTGGAAGACTCGGTGATAATGCCAGAGCATTTATCAACTATATAGGTCAGTCAGTTAAGAAAACCATATCAATAAATGGCATGGCTTCTAGCTAGGGTTCTTGGACAAGAATCAACTACTACAATTCCTCGTCTAGCTCTTTATATTTTATATTTTTCTATCCAAGAGAAAGTGATTTTCGGTTGGTCGAAAATTATCTCTTCTAAAATATCATTCTAGTTATCAAACTTTAGGAAGAACAAGAAGTTATATATGTTTGCATATTTAATATTTGACATTCCATATTGTCATGTATTCTAAGGATTGTGTTTAGAAAAATAGGTTAACTACAAGTTAGACCCTATACATACACGGTACCCTGCTTTGTGGAAGCATAAGGTAATGTACCATTTTTATAAAGTCTATGATTCATTTGTTTCTTCTTTCAAGAAAATCACATTTGGAAATGGTACATCAAGACTATCATTGGATGCTACAACCTTTTTAGATTAAAGGAGAAGTTTTGAGGCAATGGAAAATTACAGTGTCATCAGAGTTTACTGCCCTCAAGAAGCCCCAATTTATCTTCCATTTTATGTTCTAGACAAGATATTTGTAATAAAACTTTGCAGATAATACAAGTTTTGGGAACACTTATTTTATGAAAGAAAGAAAAAGCAATTCATTTCCTTGCCATGGCGAATTGGTGAAATTACACTAAAAAATGATTCAAAAATTGACGAGTATGTTGTCCAATTTGACGAGTACAATTTAAAGTTGGAAAATGAGATAAAAGGGTCCGAACCTAATCAATGTTTCATGAATCACACGACTTTTGTTCGTTTCAGTGTATCATATGAAAATACCTGTTTATTTGGAGAAGAAGAAGATGATGGCAAGAACTCTAAAGCAGTTCCAGTTAGAGATATTGAAATTATTGTTAGCACTAATGAAGCACATCGACAACACAGAAGGGTTGTAAATGAAACAAGCATAAAATATCAAAATACTTCTCAAAGAAGTGGCACACCCAAACAAAACCCTCAAATTGTAACCCAAGAAAAAAAGAAATCTTTAACTGAAAATTATGGTGATGGAGATAGCCATGATCCTCCCAAAAGGAATCTTGAAAAACCTCATAAACTCACAATAAACAGTAAAAGAATAAGGCAGGAAAATAAACAGGAAATATCTGAGGTCGTACTTGTTGATGAATATTCCCTTGAGCACATGGAGTTGGATGTCAATATAGAAGATATAAAGTTTCTAGATGAACAACAAAGGATTCAGGAGAGTAAAGAAGTTGTAGTTGAGTTGGCGACACAAGAAGCAATATTTTATGAAGAAGAATCCTCAACTCTTCACAATGCTTTATTTGAAAAAGATTCAAAGAAGTTAGTTTTGGAAAGAGTTAATTCAAAACATAAAAAAGTCCAAGGAAAAACACATTCACAATTTAATGAGCGTAGTTTTACCATCAAGAATTGCAAAGATCCACAGAGCTACATGTGATAATTTGGAAGTGTCAGTGGATGAAATGGAAGATGAAAATGCTATGCTCAAAGAAAGGATTAAAGAACTAGAGTATGCTTTAATGCCACCTCCTATATTTTCAAGTCCAATTGCTACTATTCAACCTAGGAAAATTTCTAACAGAACACCAAATTCAAGCTCGAAGTTAAAGGGAACATCAAGTTTTCTTGTTGTTGTTAGACGTTATGTTGGGGAAAACATAAAGAAGAGAATGTCTCTCACTCTAGAGGCATCAGATTTGGCAAGCAAATGTGTTTCTTTGGGTTCCAAGATTACTAATCTAAGAGAACACCTCTAGGACGACCTCGAAAATGACAAGGGTTTTTATAAGGATGGTGTCATTACATTTGTTTTGGAAGTTTATAGAATAAATGAACTACAAAAGAAAAAGGAAGATTTACAATCCCCTACTCACATAAAACAATTGAAATCTTGTTGGCTCAAAGGAATAAAAATCTTAAAAGAAATATTGGCTGATGTTGACACTTTAAGTGTCAAAAAAGGGGAATTGTATTTAATTTGATATTATTAGAATTTTGAGGAACTATCGGGGAATTCCAACATCCAAAACTAATTTTAAATTCTATTCTTATGATGATGGAGCAATTTGAAGAACACTTAGATATATTGAAAGGTGTATCAATGAAAAAATTTAAGAGTATGATCGAGTACACGAAACATGAAGTTGAAAGTTTTCTTGTAAGTTATGTTAATAAGAACAAAGATATTGAGGACACGCTTCACAAAATTTCAATTGAATTAAGAGAACTAGAAGGTACTTTATTTGATATCAAAGTCAGGCAGGAAATAACTGTCACACCCATGAGAGAAGATATCGAAAATTGTTTAAAACCAGCTTTAATCAAGATAACTAAAGAAGAACAGGTAGAGGCGATTGATACCAGTCATGAAACTGTAATCAAAGGTGCTACAAAAGGAACATCAACAAGCAAATAGAGAGAGAGAGACTCCATTACAGTGAGTAAATTGATCATATCCTTCTCAATTATTTTCTCTTCTAATTCAGAAGTCATCCAGTTGTGCTTATCTGTCCTAAGAAAAACATAACTATTTTTTTATCGCTTCTCTTTATCTTTCTTTCAGGTCCATCCTTGTTTTTTTCTTTCATTTATGATCCACGAGAGCCCAATCCCAATCCAATTATGGACGAATGAAATTTATTTTTAATACTATTAAAGACTATATTTATTTTTTGAAAAGATCCCAGAGAACTATTTTGGGGATAAACTTTAATGATATCTTTGAACTCTGAAATTTGAGAATAAGATATTTAAAGTTTTCCCATTATATTCTATCTTGTTTTGATTGAAAAACTTTTTTAAAGCTCTCTCATTTGTGGGCCTGTATTTTTCTTTCCTTGAATGTGATAAAAAAAATATGAATAATGTGACGGATGTGACAGTTATTTTGTTTTTCCTATAACTATTATTTATTTTTGTACAATATTTTCTGCAAATACTATATTTTTTTATGAGTGAAGATTCTTGGTCCTCTTCTCACGAATTCTTTGGTGTATGTATATTATTTTCAATCAACAATATTTTTACATTTTTATTGAGTGATAGATATGGGTTTTGTTATTTAATATTCTTTCATTTTCATATTACGGTTCCAAGATATTCAATATTTATCTTTAAGAAAATACAAAGTACCACCTTTATAAAAACATAGGGGGGTATTTATATCCTCAGGAGGTTGTTGTTGGTACCTTAACAGATCTAGACATCAACATTTTTTGGACTCAACTTGGGATAAAAAAAGGTTGGTTTCACAAATCATAATTCTAATGACACAACCTCAACCAAATCAACCCCATTTACAAATTGGTCTTGCAAATCAAATGAGCATTCTACATCAACTATACAATTTGACATTAACAATAGCCAAAACTCATGAAGAGATTGAAAGGCCATGGGAAACCCTTTCCCGTGAAGAAGAAGGAGAAATTGCAAGAAGACAAAGAAGATAAGATGGAATCATACAAGGGCCCATTAAGAAGAAGAAAGAGCAAAAAACTTCAAATTCCAGAAGTTGGTGAAAGTTCCACCACTAAAAAAAGAAGAAATCCAAGCATGGGTGACAGAAAAGAAAGAAATGAGAACCTCGAGAATCGTGAAGAAAGACAAAGAATGCCACAAAGAAGGGTTAGAAATAGCCCACATAATATTCAAGGAGAACAATATCAATTGCCAAGTCTTCCACAAGGAATGTTGCCATTATTTTCAGGAGATGGAGTGATGGATCCGAAAAGACATATGGATCTGTATTTGAATATGTGAAAGATACATTTAGTAGAACATGATGATGTAATGGTTGGACTTTTTCTTCATACATTGACAGGATTCAACTATGAATGGTATATGTCTCTTCCTACACGATCAACTTCATCATTTGACGATTTGGAGATTATGTTCATGACCATGTATGCTCTCCCAATCGCATATCATATTTTCTCACATAATTCACCCAAATTCATTTGAAAAAGGGAGAAAGGATCAGAGATTTTAACTTAATATTTTTCAAGACATTAAATCAAATTCCAAAAGAGAAAAAAACAAACACTCCAGTTATACTTAGATGTTATAAAAATGCAATGCCCTAAAATGTAAAATTTGCTATCAGAGCTTCAAAAATTGAATACTTAGATGGAGCTATGCATAAAGAAATAGAGACGGAAGAAATCATGCTTGAAATAGATGTTGATCCTGAGATTATCCTCGGAAAAGTTCAAAGACAAATGGATTCTCTTGCTATCTCAAATAAAGGGGCATCGATCTTGAGGAATGTTGAAAATTGGGGAACAAGGAATGTTGAGAATAGAGGATTTAGTGGAGGAATCCTTCAAGGAGTGATCCCCAATGTAAGAAACAATCCAGAAACAAATCAAGAGACAAAGCAAAGACTATAACTAGCTCAAATGAATCTAACAATTCAACAGATGCATAATGAACTAACAAGATTAAGAAGAGGAGAAAATTTTTCTCCTGACAATCAAAATCCTAGAAATCCTGCTCTGGAACAAAGAAGAGATCCTTTTCAATAATATAGAATAATAAATGATGATATAACTGAAGAGCATAGGCGAAGAGCACCTAGAGTGCCAAACCGTAATGTTGTCATCTTGGAAGAGATCTTTGATGAAGAAAATTTTGATAACTTTGACCAAGAGGCCGAAATTATTCAAGATGAAAGTCTTGAATCCGTACATATGGATGAAGGTGAATCTTCCTTGTATATTTTTTATGAACATGAATAATCATATATCTCATGAGAAAATGTTGTGCAAACTAGAGCACAAGTCAATAGGTTCAAAACAAAAGAGACTGTTGAAAAAGAAAAAGAGAAATCCAAAAGAAATTTTGCAAAAACGTCAAAGCAGCAAATTGTTGCCAATCAATTAAAGAATCCTCCACAGATGACATATAATTTAACTGATGATCTGACCAAGTTGAGAATCCCTTTTCCCTTCATGAAAGTGGTGAAAATCCCACAACAAAGAGAAAATATTCTCAAGATTCGCGATGAGCAAGGTAATAGAATTGAAGTTGTTGTAATAAATTCCAAGCTCCAACCAAATATTTCAGTAGTTAAAACCAAGGGTAAGTTCCACCATTCTAAATCACAATAGAAAATCATGATGTAGTATTACACAATTGTTTGGTTGACAGTGGAGCAACCTATAATATCGTGCCTTTGTCAATAATGGAAGCTCTAGGAATGGGAGGCACGAAGTATTATGAAACTAGAGAAAGTATCTATGTGATATATTCAAGAAAGGTCCCAGCATATGGGGAAATTAAATATTTGTGTGCTTGGATAACTGCAGGGCCCCATATCACAACGTTTTTCACTATTATCGTGCTATACTTTTTTCAATCTTATGGAGTAGTTCTTGGAAAATATTATTGTTCACAAATTGGAGGTTACATCATGAACGATGGAAGTTGTATGATGTTACCAAACAAAGATGGAACAATGGTGAAAGTCCCTCAAGAAGCCAAAAAGCTAGTTTCTTTCAAGAAAAAAGATAATGAAATAATGCAGGACTACATCGATGATGGGATTGGAAACTATGTTGTGCTTGACCAAGAGTATCCAAGCATTTCGAAGCATGAAGGAGAAAATTATTTTGAATGGTTTTGGAAGATGTCTTTAGATGGTGCCTGCTCCAAATATGGAAGTGGAGTAGGGATTGTTTTCAAGATCCCCAATTTAGTAATATATCCACAAGCCGTCAGACTCGAATTTCCCTGTATAAATAATGAAGTATAATATGAAGCATTGATACAAGGGATGAATCTTGCACTACAAATGAAAATACAAAATTTGATTGTAATCGGTGATTCTGAACTGGTTATAAATTATATTAAAAAGAAATATAAGATCCAAAAAGAGAAGTTGAAATTTTATGCCAAAAGAGTAAATGAACTCATGTATTCTTTCAGTTCATTTAACATCTCCTTCATCCCCAAAGATAAGAATACAAAGGTAGACTCAGTGCTTGTCGCCGCGTCTATATTCAATCCTAACAATTCACATAATCAAAATATAATTCGGGTCAAAAGTATTTCCAGGCCTTCAGTACCTAATAATCAATATTATTTCCAAGTTTTTGAGAATGATGAGCAGTCGGTTGAATTTCTTGTTGATACAAATGATTTTGTAGAAATCCCTGAAGATCAAAGTCATGTATCTCTTTCAAAGGATTGTATCAATTTTGAATCTCTTTTCACAAGAGATGACCAAACTAAAGTTCCCAATTTGAAAGAAGAAGTGTCTGTAAAAAAAGTGCAAGAAACTCAGAAAATAAATATTGGCACTCAATATTCTCTAAAGTATGTAAACCTTGTCATCAGTTGCACTGAGAAAGAAGTTGTTAGGGACCTAACCTCCCTAACCCCTCATGTAGGTAGAATAATATATTTTCCATGTAATAAAGGCCAAGATTAGTTTATAAGGCCTATTTAATAAATGAGAACAAGTCAATGTAAGAAGACCTAATAGAAGCTTCTGCTTCTAGAAAGATCTTCCGCTAGAAGGTTCTTTAGAAGATAGAATTAGTATAAATAAGAGTAGGAGGCATGAGAAGTTTTTGTATTGATAAATATTTTAATAGAGTGTTGCTATGCTGGAGTTTTCCCCCTTGAAGAGGCAAGTGAACATTGTTTCTTATCAATAAAGGTATTATTTTGGTGTTGTGGTTTCATATATTGTGTTGTTTCACTGTTATTTTCTATAGTATTTATGTTTTTTTTCTATTATAATAGATCTAGTACCTTATAAGTGGTATCATAGCTTTCCTTGGAACACTACTACATATGACCGAATTTTCCACGGTTTTTCATTGTTATTGCCACACATATCCGCCGCACTTTCCACGAAAGCAAAGACAATTTTTCGTGGAAATTTTTTCGTCGCTATATCAATGAACTAGTTATTCGTGGCAAAACCGACGAAATAATCCATCCACATGTCATCATCCTCAAGATAGGTTTAACTTAAAAAGTGTGGCAATAGTGATGAAACTTCATCGCTATAGGGACGAAAAACCGTGCCAAAGTAAAAAACTTACCAACAGATTACGACACAAATGCCATACGTGAGACGCAAAAATGTGGAAAGTTGCAATGAAAAAGCGTGGCAATAGTGACGAAAACTTTTGGCAGAGAAAAAACTTACGACGCAGATGCTATATGTGCGACGCAAAACCGTCGGAAAGTGTGACGAATTTTCGTCGATATTGCCACGCTTACTAAAACCTAATCATTACCTTCCGATGAACTTTCGTCGATATTGCCACACTTAATAAAAACCTAATCATTACCTTGCGATGAACTTTCGTTGATATTTCCACGCCTCCTGTAGGTTTTAAAAAAAAAAAATCTACATGAGAAGCTGGATGTTGGGATTCGTGAGATCTTATAAAACAATGGATTCAACCATGGGAGTGGATGGAGGACATAATTAGAATTAGGGTAATAGGGCTCTATGGAATTAAGTGGATCATCTCCCACCATGATTTTATAATTATTATGAAGTGGGGTATATTTAAAGGAATTACTTATATCCTCACCATCCTTGATGTGGGTACTACCAAAAGACAATACATAATACACATGATTGTGTACAATTTATTAATAAATGTGAGGAACAATACATGAGATAGAGTAGTGATAATATGGTGAATTGTGAGCTTTATATCCATGGTGAAAATATAGTAGGTTGTGCCTACATTGGGATCAATATCGTCACCTAGTTTGGAGCCAATTCTAGGACAAACATGAGAGATGCAAATCAAGGACCCATATATCAAGCTTTATAGTGAGCACCAAGGTTTGATTTACTATGAAAGAAAGTTTCCTTTAAATATGTAATTAAGGTGATGCAGGAAGCTATGCATGCTAGAAACATAGTTACTATGAATGCAAGAAATAGAAAAGATTCCATAATTTGGCCACTAAGCCAATGCATGATTCTACTAGTATATATAGTGGAAGATGAAGTCAAAGAATTTTTGAAAAGTTTTATATAGATAATAGACAATGATAAATCCACAACAAAGTTAAGGGAGGTCCTTGGGCCAATTTTTGAGTCACCAATAGAGGCACAAGATAGGCCCTTAAACCATGTCCAGTGAACAAGGTATGGAAAATAATTTATCTTAAATGCATTGATTCAATGATATGAAGTGTGAGGTCCCCAAGGTGTAGGACATTCGATGATGGAGTGTGTTGTTAAGGCACTCTGTGATGTTAAAGTCACCAGTTCGAAACCTGCAGGGACAAAAATTCCATCCATGTTAAGGGTTGGTGTGGCTCAGGCCAGGTGTGATCCCTAGGTGATTTTGACGGCTTAGATGCCCCTGAGTCATGGTTTCTCAGCCACAAGTTAGTCCCACAAGTCATGGAAAAACTAACAAACAAGCAAAAAAAATGATATGAAGTGTGAGAATTTATGCTCAACTTCGGGTTGGATGTTAACATCCTACTGAAGTAATCATGGGAACTCAAGGGATGACCAAATTGGGTCCACTTGTCGATCTAGTGGTAGTTGGTGAACCAATCACACATTTTCCCCATTGTCAAAATTAGCGAGATGGAATTTTATCTCGATTGTGTGAATATTTATGCTTACTTTGAGTTCATTGACATATTAGATGACAAATATCCATACCTAGTATTGTTATGGATTGATTGGGAATTTTATAATGATGTCATTTGATAAGAAGGGTTATTGGATGGTATATCCATTGGATCTAATGTAGGGAAATACATTTGTTAAATAGATAGAAGAAGTATTGCATGACTAGGATAGGTGGAAGACTACATTAATCTCACCATAGTATAGTTAGAAGACTACATTAATCTAACTGCTAGTGGAAAGTTGAGTTGGAGAATAGTATTCTCCTATGTCATTTATTCCAAAGTGTCCATTACTTTTGGGCCACCTAGGGAGTATGAGAATTAATTGACACAAATATGCACACTACCAAA
>ML811071.1:45070-75240 GCA_009831015.1 Picea engelmannii
TGACATGTACTATCCATATAGAATAGTATTATCTAAAAATATATCATAACTCATACCATTACCCATCAAACAAACTTGGGTCCATTACCCAAACCTGGGGTCTCCAACTTCTCATGGTCATAACTCTCTAACCGTGAGGAATTGTGTGACGTTCCACATACCACCGGAAATGAAATGACAAGCACTATCCATCTAGGATATTTTCCCTGACAAATTCACTTTTCTTCATCTCATTATTCCACAATTAAGCATGGGTTCTCTTACTCCACAAAGTGTCTTCCCATGAGGGCTTTCATCATAAGGGGACCACTTTGGAGTTCATCCATAATTACTTCTTATCAACCATGACAAAACAATAATGAGTCATATTTAAATCAAACAATATTGGGTCCATTACCTAAACCTTTGTGCTACAAGGCTTTCTTCAAGGGTTGGCATCAATGACAACCAACCTTAATCAACATGATTGTGGGAATTTCATTATGAACTTTGGACTCACGAGAAGATATAGTAGGACTAGGAACCTACTAGACATAAGATTTGTGTTGAGCCATGTTCCCATCCACCGATCTTGATAAGGACAAGATATTGATATGATCCGAAAGACTTTGAAAGTCCAAGTCATAGGGACTATGAGGAGATATATATATATATATATATATATATATATATATATATATACAAAGTTATTATTATCAAAATAATTTGAACTGTTCCAAGAACCCAACATGCATTTTATCGCATTGGGATCTTTCATTAAAGGATATTGTTTGCTAATGAACTAGTTAATTAATTTCATCTCTTAGCCACATGAATATAAGTAATAAATGAAAAATGTTGGCACACAGGGGTAGACCCAGGGTTCAATGCTTCAACGGCACACCAACAAAACCCTAAATTCCGGCCCTTTCGGCAACACCTGCAAAGAAGATGAAGCCTCACCTGAGGTATAGGCAGGGGTGGTTGCAGGACTCAGATATCTGCAACCTTAGTTGGGACACAGATATGTGACTATAACACCTTAACAAAGCACTCATCAGTTATAGTTCATTAATATACATCTTTAGTTTACAGCGCAGATAACCCTAACAACAGATCAGTGCAGTATTCACACAGGCCCAATATATTCAAGCACTAAGCACATCAACATAGACCAGATCTAGCATCCATTCACATTATTCAGCACTGTTAGCATCAGAAGTCACTCCTGGATTGCTTGCAGGAGCAAAGCCCGACACCCATCAGTTTAATGTCACGATTGGTTTATAAAGGATGATCAAATGGAGATAATGGCTTGAGGAGGTATCACTCTAACTCAGGGACTGGATCTGGTACGTAAAGAACAAAGGAGGTCTGGAATCCTAACTTCAGCCAGCGGGTTGATTAAAAGGTGAACAGGTGGAAGACTTAGTGAGAAAGGTGAACAGATGACTTTGGGCAATAGGCTTTGGGTCATTTGCAGAAGAAAGACTCTGAATGCAAGATCCGCTTGGTTCAGGGTCTCAAGGAACTGAGAGGGGACTCGACTGAATCCTCCAATTCCAAGTCACTCAGCGCTGGGGAAATCACAAGAACTAATTAGAGACAGCACAACTATTACAGTGATCCATTACAACATCATCCTATAATAGCTACAGCTCAACTGGATCCTCCAATTCCGAGTTACTCTAACACAGTGTAAACAAAGACATGAAATAAACTGGCATTCATAAGGCAAGAAGTCTCAAAAGTTTATACATAACCAGAATAACAGTGCTTCATTAAAACTTTACAACCGGGAGCTCTGCTCAACCATCGATAGATACAAAATACAACAGCTGAGTTTATATACTCAGGAAAATTCGCCTAACAGAGGCGTGCTCGCCGCCCAAGGTTCTGTGTCCCTTCAGCCAAATTCGGATTGGATTTCTCTGTCAGATGCCACCTTAACTACGCATGGCTCCTGCAGGAAGAGTAGTTGAGCCAGTAAATGTTGTTTTAGCGTGTGCAGACCTCCTCCGTCTAGTCGAGCACTCGGTATAGCTTTTCTGCAAGAAAGGATACACTGGACCCTCTCAAGCGGACCGCTTACCAGACCCTCCATACTTTACAATTAATGAACGAAGAGAGGTTTCAACCACCCCTTCTTGCTTTCATTTACTCCAAGTGAAGACCAGGATTGAAGTCGGGTCCGATGGCAACTGGAGGTCGTGACGGGCCTTCTGTGACTGAATTCGGTGCTTCGTCTTCCTTTACGTAGTTCCCCCCTTTTCCAAGTGCCCACGGGTTGTGACCACGCGCCTACTCCCATGACGCTTTTCGACGTTCGCGAGTATGTAGGGGCTGCTCCTTGCTCCTCGAAATCGCGATGAGCGATATGCCGAGATGGCTCGATATGGTGCCGCGCGTCCTCCAAATCCGACGGTTCTAAACTCATCCGATGCTGCGGTGGGCCCCAGGTCCTTAATGCTCTCGCTACTTCGCGCATCGGGGATGTGAGGGAACTGCTTCTTGAGCTTCGAAATCACGATGGGCGAGAAGGTAGGGAGCCTAGTCATGCACCAGGTGTCCTTTTAGATGGATGGCTGAGGCTGCTCCTCGATAATGCGGGCCCACCTTTGGGCGATTTTCATTTCGTGACTCGCGAGTCGGGGACCCTTGGTTCCTTTTCTTCAACTCCCGCTTCCTGAGATGGCTATACAGGTAGGACTCCCTCTTTGGTCAATGTTCTCCACATGTAACCGTTGGCTAGGGCCCAAGTACTCGCGTCTTTCGCTACTCGTGACCTCGTTAGTTGGAGTATTAGACTTTGGCATTCTCCCTTCGCGAAGTCCTGAGACACGATGGTCAGCAATGGTTGACTTTCTCCGGTCGCTTTTCGTAACTTGGAATCTCGTGCAACCAAAGGGATATGGTCCACCCTTTAAACTCACGAACCCTGAGCTTGCAAAACAATTGTTGCGCCCATATTGATCGTGATTGTTGCCCCTTGAAACATTTTTATGCTATACTTGGCGCGACTCAGTCAATCTGCGATTTCCCATCAACCACTGTTCTGCTCTGTTGTTGGATCCTTTCCCCTGAAGAATGAAATGCCCACTTGCTTGATTTTAAGTCCGCAAGGACCTCTTTTACGCACTGTGCTTTGGCGCTCCTCGGGAAACTTGCAGACCTGTGTCTTCCGATGCCAAAGACAAGAAATGTTGCTAACATTAGGCTCCATGGGGGATAGAGTCGTCCCTGTGATGCTCTAAGAACTCCTTCTGCAGTTTCAGACACCTTTCTGTTGGGCTATGGAGTCATTTATTAGGCCGAAAACATACAAAAAGAAACTAAACAAAGAACTAAAAGACAATATTTACAAATAGAGGAGCTATTTAAGGCTCAAATAAAACATTTTTTTAGAAAATGCCCATTCACTGGGCTGTTGAAAACCTCTTCGTCCTCCAAATCCTGCAACCCATAGGTGTTGTTGGAGAAAATCTCAGAGATTTTGAAGGGGCCGATCCAAAGGGCGTCGAACTTACTGTGCTTACCTTTATCCTGTCTGGGGGCATCCCACTTAAGTACCAAGTCCTCGATCTGGAACCGCTCCTTCTTGGCCTTCTTATCGAAGACTTGCTTGATCTTTTGCTGATGATCCTGAATTCTGTCCATTGTCTGCTCTCTGGCCTGCTGGACCTCTACTAGCTGATGAATCCTTCTGATCATGTCATTTGGCTCTTCTTGATGATCCTATAAGAATTTCACTACGGGAATGGCCAGCTGAGAAGGGAAGATAGCTTCGGCCCCGTAGACTAACTGGAAAGGGGAGAGCCCTATAGATCTCTTTGTAGTCACTCAATCAGCCCATAGGGCGAATTTCAACTTTGAATTCCAAGACCTTTTGTTATCTTCCAGCAACCTTTTGATGATCCTTATCAGGCTTTTGTTGGAGGATTCCGCTAGACCGTTGCCCTGTGGACAATATGGGGTGGAGTGAATCAATTTGATCCTGAACTATTTACAGAACTTGGCTAGTGGTTCAGATTCGAAAGCGGCTGCATTATTAGTGACAATCTTATTTGGGCAGTCGAACCTTGTGATGAGGTCCTCCAAGAATCCAATGATTACCTTGTGGGAAGCACTCCTGGTGGGAATAGCTTCAATCCACTTGGTAAAGAAATCTGTAGCAGTCAGGATCCACCTGTGCTGCCCACTGGAGGCAGAGTGAATTTCCCCAATGAAATCTAGGCCCCACTGTTGGAACGGCCATGAAACCACCACCGGATTTAACGGCAGGGACCTGAGCTACTGCTTTCCTGCAAATTTTTGACATTTGATGCAGGCTCAGACCCCTTTGCAGACATCGGTGAATATGGTAGGCCAGTAGTACCCAACCCTGAGGATTTTGTGGGTTGTGGCTCTCCAGAAATGGTGCCCTCCACACAGCCCGCTATGAAATTCAGCCACGATCATTTTCGCCTCTGGTGGACTCATGCATTTTAAAAGCACCCCCAGGGGATCCTTCCAATATAACACTTGATCGATCAGGAAGTACCTAACTGCTTTGAGCTTTAGATCTCTTGCTTTTCTTTTTTGCAGGCCGTCTGGAGGCCGCAACTCCTGCAAAAAGTATATGACATCCTTATACCAAGGACATCGAGCCAATGGGGGCTCCTTCTGAGGATTTATGTCAGACAGTTGATCCTGCTAAATACCTGAGCATTCATTGATGAAACTTGTCCCCGGCGCTTGGCAGTTTGCTTTAGCCAACAGCTTGGCTAAACCTTTCCCTTTGATCAATTTAGTGGGCCTTATTTCCAGGTCGAATTCCAGGATTTTGGCTATCCATTTACTCCTTCTCCCGTCTATGTCAGGCTGAATAAGAATGTCTTTAACAGCAGCCGAGGGGACATAGGCGATGATTTTTTACTACAGGATGTAGGTTCTAAAAGCTTTGAGATCTTTTACTAGAGCATAAGAATGCTTCTCCATAGTGTCATACTTGACTTCGGCATCTCTCAATGCTCAGCTAAAATAAGCAATAGGCTGCTCTAGCCCACTGTCGTTTTCCTGTAATAGAACAGCAGCCACTGTGTCAGGTGAAGCAAAGGAGAAAATAAGAAAATCCTTTGAGTAATCGGGACTGATAAGCACAGGAGCTTCAGTCAGGGCCTTCTTGATTTGTTCAAAGGAATGTCGCGATTAAGGGGTCCACCTTACTTCATTCTCTTTCTTTAGCATGGTTGTTATAAGATTTACCTCCTCAGTAAAGTTAGGCACAAACCTCCTCAGAAAATTAACTTTACCGAGGAAAGATTGGACCTCCTTCTTGGACCTCGGGATTGGTAAGGCTTGTATCGCCTCAACTCTGCTGGGGTCAATCCTGACTCCTTCTGTTGATACTATGTGGCCTAGTAACTTTCCCTCCTTCATGGAAAATAGAGATTTCTTGGGGTTTAATGAAATGCCAAACTTTCTACATTTCAAGAAAACTTTCCTGAGATGACAATAGTGCTCTTTATCAGATTTTGAAAATACTGTGATGTCATCCAGATAAATGACCACGAATTTATCCTTTTCCCCAACAAAAGCTATTTCCATGGCACGCTGGAATGTTTCCCCTGCATTCATTAGTCCAAATGGCATCTTGGCATACATGAATGTGCCCCATGGAGTGGTGAATGTTGTCTTTTCCCTGTCTTTAGGCAGAACAGAGACCTGATTGTAGCCAGAGAAACCATCAATCATGGACATCCTGGAAGCTCCTGAAACCCTCTGCAGTATATGTTCCATCTTAGGCAAGGGGTAGTTATCCTTCCATGAGCTCCTGTTCAGGTTTCTGAAGTCTACACAAAGTCAGATTTCTCAGTTCTTTTTCCTCACTGAGACCAAGTTGGCCACCCACTCTAAATATCTCAGCGGTACAATGATCTGAGCTCGAAGCAGCTTCTTCACTTCCCTCTCCATGATAGGCAGCAGCATAGGATTGATCTGTCTTAGCTTCTGCCTAAATGGCTTTGCTTCCTCCTTTAGTGGGATTTTATGCTCGATGACAGAGGTGTCATAGGTTTTGAGATCTCCATAGGTCCAAGCAAAAACATCAACAAACTCTCGGAGCAGCTTGGTATATTCAATCTTTTGTTCCTTGGTCAAATACCTTGACAACTTGAAAAACTTAGGCTCTTCTGGTGTGCCAATGTTGCACTCAACCGTGTCAGCATCATCGCCTGAAACTCTCCCCCTTACTGCCACATTGTTCCCATCAAACAATCTCTCTAATGGGACCAGTCCCTTTGGAATGTGATTGCTAGGCAACTGAATAATGTCATGCTTTGCTATTTTACTCAACAGCTCACCCCCATCCAACCTTTCCTCAGAGACGGAATCTTGGTCGATATGCATTTCTGAAAATTCTTCAATAGTCTCCAAGAATTTCTTGATCTCAAGATCATCCTCAAACACCTTCCAATGCTTGACATTGTTGGGTATGGAGGGCATGTATTTTATTTCCACATCATACCTAAGGTTGGGTGGCAGGGGTACTTTGAAATTACTTGCTGATGCAGCCAAGGAATATGCCACTGTGTTCTTCTCTCTTGGGATGAAAGAAATGTTAAAAGCTGAGAAGAAACTGTCAACAAGATCCCATACCTCATTTTTGTAGCTTCTAAGTCGGGGATGCTTGGCCTAATAAGCATTTCTGACTTGCTGGACTATCAACTCGGCATCTTCGAACACTGCTACCTCCTGAATTCCCGTTTCCCTTGCTTCTCTTAATCCCAGGATAAGAGCTTCATACTCTGCCACATTGTTGGTAGCTTCGAATTCTAATTTGTATGACAGAGATATGGTCTCCTGAGCAGGTGACACAAAAACCACTCCAGCTCCAGCACCTTCTCTAGAGGAGGCTCCATCAAAGAACATTTTTCATAGGGGAGTGATGGAAGGAGGAACTTCAAGGGAAACAGTGGGCTGCTTTCTGAGTTTGAGAGGAGGCTCGGGGGCATGGGTGAGCTGTAATAAACTGGAGCCTAAATCAGTGTCTAAGGTGAAAATGGGATGATTGGTAGGGTTGGCTTCATCACTGATTATGTAGGCCAGTTGGGATTCCCTATATAGTCTTCTATGCTCTCCTCCAAAAACTAGGATAGTAGCATATGTGAGGTCCATCTGCAAGGTTCCCCCCAGTCTTTTTATCCAAGATCTCGATAACAACATACTGAACTTGGGGGGGACATCGGCCACTACAATATCCATGACCACACTTTTCATGGGCAGTTGAAACAAGGTCACGACCAGGTCTTTAATAACTCCAAGACACTGAACTCTCTTGGAGTCAAAAGAATAGAGGTCATGATAAGCTTGGGTGACTTCTAGTCCTAACTCTTCCATGACGGTTTTGGGCATGAGGTTGTGAGAAGCCCCTGAATCCATCAAGTAGTTGTGCAGCACCTTATCATGTATGTTCAGGGATGTGTAGAAGGGAGGGGATGAATCATCTCTATCTTCTACCATGGGACCTAGGACAACTGTTGGCTTTTCGTCTTGGAGGTTTATGGAATCTATGGGAAGGCATGAGGCTTCAGACTGCAAAATCTCAGAGAAGCATTTTTTAAATTCCCCATGTTTAACTAGCTTAGTGAGGGGCACAGGGATTCTGATCTTTTGAATCTCATAATCAAAATTAAAATAAGATGGGAGCTTTGGGATTTCTCTTACTTTGGGAGCATGATTCTAGACTATGGTAGAGAGGGGTTGGTGTTTATTACCTCTGTGACTGTCCACCATTTCATTAGCAGGATTCTCTGCTATAGTGGACTGCTTAGGAATATCAGGTGCTCCTGTCTTCTTGTCGGACCTCAGGTTGTACCTGCCTCGGCCACCAGTAGCCTTGTCTCCCTTACTCAGTTCATTTAGCTGACTGTCCATGAGAGACTCCTCGTATGTTGATTGAGTGAGATGAGGAAAAGGAGGAGTGTCTTCTAAGCAGTGGATTTCAGGATCAAGCTCATCTATTTCCCCTTCTTCCCCTTTGGCCACAAAATTGTTTTGGAAAGGGGCCTGAATTTTCTGGTCTTCTCTGTCTCTTCCCCTCTCTTTTTGCATATTAGGGGGAGTAAAATTATTTGGCCTCCTGAAGCCTCCTTTATTTTCGGTGATCTGAGGGCCTTTATATGCTTGCCTTCCTTCCACCCTCATTCTCTCCATCTCTGCAGACAGAGACTTCACCATCTTAGTCAGTTCATCCACTTGAGGGTGAGGCGCCAATGATCCAGAAGTTAAGGCTTCTGTCCTTCCCTTTCTTCTATTTGCGTCAGCCTTGTTCCTCATTCTGTCAGCTGCTAATATGTTGGATTCCACTTCTATGGCCGCATCTTGCATTTGGGCTAAAAAGGTGACTCTTCTTTCTCTCAACAAAAGGCAGAAATCAGGGCCAAACGCACCAGCATAGGAAATTTGGGCAGAGGCTTCTGAGGGCTTTATCTCTGCAGGAATCTTGTTATACATCTTATTGAATCTCTTGGAGAAATCAGAGATAGACTCTCCTTCCATCTTCTTCAGAGACCCAAACTCTGTCATGTAATACATGAAATCTTTCCTATCTCCCCACTGCCTTAGGAAAGCACTATCTAGAGCTTCAATCCCAGCAATAGACCCTGGAGCCAATCCTCTAAACCACTTCCTCACCTCGTCGTCCAGGCTCTGGATGAAGACTCTCATCCAGACATCTTCATTTTCAATATTAAGGTTGTCTGCATAACTGTAGAAAGCAGCCAGGTGCTCTTCCGCAGTTATGTCTCCTTCCATAGTGAACTTGGGCATATATTTCAAGTAATCCCCAGCAGGGAGAGGATTCATAGGAAGGGGAAGAACTAAGAGAGCATATCTGGCAGTGACTATGGCATCTATTCTATTCAGAGGGGGATTAGCACCAGCCATAGGAATATTAGGTGGAGGAGAACTCGGAAGAGAAGGAGTTCGCGAAGGGGCTACTGGGAATGAGTCCTGAAGCGGAGTGGGAAATAAGAGAGGATTTAAGGGGAAGGCTAACGAGCTCAAGTCCGCAGGTGCTCCTCTTCGTACAGGAGTGGGAAAATCCTCTGCAGTCATGGATCTTCACTGGTAAATAGCTTCAAAGGAGAGGGGAGTGCAAGGGTTTCTCCTTCTAGTCCTAGACCAGGAGGGGAAAACTCAGCAGGAACACTCCCAAAATTCAGGAAACGGGAAGCCTCTGAAGGAGGTCTATCAAGAAATGGAGGAGGAGAAAAAGGAGTTTGCATAGAAGGGGATGGCGTATTACTTGTTTCAACATTGGGAACGTCTTTTGCAGAGCTCTTTCCCTTTCTACGCACCACTTCTGAATCAGCTTCAGGTGTAGCTAGAGGCAGCTGTGGATGAGACCGCGTGTGTCTGCCTCTGAAAGCCACAATTAAAACAGCGGGTTCACTCCAGTGGATTCGTCACAATGGAGTCTCCAGGTGCACAGTAGCAATCTCAATAGTTATGATATCTGATGCACCTTCAGAATCAGCTGATCGTTATCGTTCAATCCCGAGGAAAATATTCAACTTCGTCCCCGGCAACGGCGCCAGAAATGTTAGCGTCGGAAGTCACTCCTGGATTTCTTGCAGGAGCAGAGCCCAACACCCATCAGTTTAATGTCACGATTGGTTTATAAAGGATGATCAATGGAGATAATGGCTTGAGGAGGTATCACTCTAACTCAGGGACTGGATCTGGTACGTAAAGAGCAAAGGAGGTCTGGAATCCTAACTTCAGCCAGCGGGTTGATTAAAAGGTGAACAGGTGGAAGACTTACTGAGAAAGGTGAACAGATGACTTTGGGAAACAGGATTTGGGTCGTTTGCAGAAGAAAGACTCTGAATGCAAGATCCGCTTGGTTCAGGGTATCAAGGAACTGAGAGGGGACTCGACTGGATCCTCCAATTCCAAGTCACTCAACGCTGGGGAAATTACAAGAACTGATTAGAGACAGTGCAACTATTACAGTGATCCATTACAACATCATCCTATAATAGCTACAGCTCGACCGGATCCTCCAATTCTGATTTGCTCTAACACAGTCTAAATAAAGACATGAGAGAAACTGGCATTCATAAGGCAAGAAGTCTCAAAAGTTCATACATAACCAGAATAACAGTGCTTCATTAAAACTTTACAACCGAAAGCTCTGCTCAACCATTGATAGATACAAAATACAACAACTGAGTTTATATACTCAGGAAAATTTGCCTAACAGAGGCGTGCTCGCCGCCCAAGGTTCTGTGTCCCTTCAGCCAAATTCGGATTGGATTTCTCTGTCAGACACCACCTTAACTACGCATGGCTCCTGCAGGAAGAGTAGTTGATCCAGTAAATGTTGTTTTAGCGTGTGCAGACCTCCTCCGACTAGTTGAGGACTCGGCATGGCTTTTCTGCAAGAAAGGATACACAGGACCCTCTCGAGCGGACCACTTACCAGACCCTACATACTTCACAATTAATGAACGAAGAGAGGTTTCAACCACCCCTTCTTGCTTTCATTTACTCCAAGCGAAGAACAGGATTGAAGTCGGGTCCGATGGCAACTAGAGGTCGTGATGGGCCTTTCTGTGACTGAATTCGACGCTTCGGCTTCCTTTATGCAGTTCCCCCCTTTTCCAAGTGCCCACGGGCTATGACCACGCACCTACTCCCATGGCGCTTTTCGGCGTTCGTGAGTATGTAGGGGCTGCTCCTTCCTCCTTGAAATCATGATGAGCGATATGTCGAGACAGCTCGATCTGGTGTTGCTCGTCCTCCAAATCCAACGGTTCTAAACTCATCCGACGCTGCGGTGGGCGCCAGGTCCTGAATGCTCTCGCTACTTCGTGCATCGAGGATGTGAGGGAACTGCTTCTTGAGCTTCGAAATCGCAATGGGCGAGAAGGCAGGGAGCCTAGTCACGCGCCAGGTGTCCTTTTAGATGGACGACTGAGGCTGCTCCTTGATAATGTGGGCCCACCTTTGGGCGCTTTTCATTTCGTGACTCGCGAGTCGGGGACCCTTGGTTCCTTTTCTTCAACTCCTGCTTCCCGAGATGGCTATATGGGAAGGACTCCCTCTTTGGTTAGCGTTCTCCACATGTAACCATTGGCTAGGGCCCAAGTACTCACGTCTTTCGCTACTCGTGACCTTGCGAGTCGGAGTATCAGACTTTGGCATTCTCCCTTCGCGAAGTCCCAAGACGCGATGGTCAGAGACGGTTAACTTTCTCCGGTCGCTTTTCGAAACTCGGAATCTCGCGCAACCAAAGGGATATGGTCCGCCCTTTAAACTCATGAACCCTGAGCTTGCGAAACAACTGCTGCACCCATACTAATCACGATTGTCGCCCCTTGAAACATTTTTGTGCTATACTTGGCGCGACTCAGTCAATCTGCGATTTCCCATCAATCGTTGTTCTACTCGGTCGCTAGATACTTTCCGCTGAAGAATGAAATGCCCGCTCGCTTGATTTTAAGTCTGCAAGGACCTCTTTTACGCGTTGTGCTTTGGCGCTCCTCAGGCAACCTGCAGACCTGTGTCTTCCGATGCCAAAGACAATAAATGTTGCTAACAAGCACCAAGCTATCATATTAGATTCGTCTAAGCATATATCAGTGCACTAATCATTTACTCACATAAACAAGAGAACAACCATAAAGCACAAAGCAACCACAACACAGGATATATGTGGTTCACCCCCAGCCTGGGGCTACGTCCACCAACTCTTTGTCTCTTTATTGTCTTCTATCAATATTCTACATGCATAGAGCCATGAGATCTTACTCCGCAGAGGACAGGAGATCTGTCCACACTTCGCTAGATACTCCTTCCCCGAGTTGCAGCACAAAGCCTTTCCACAGTCTCTTACAATCACTTGCACTTAGCTCTGCAAGTCTCACATAGTATGCATGAAGCATTTACAATCCATACTTAGCACTTTAGCACTTAGAAAAGTATCAAGCCTCTCCTTCCTTACATCACCTAGACTTCTATTTATACATTACAAAAAGGGCCTAAACAATGGTCGACATCCCCATACCCGTTACATATCCCAAAACCCAAAAATCCCTAAAAAGGGGTCGAGATCTCGTGATATCTACTTTGACTTGCACTCCACCTTCGACAGCCTGTCGAAGTCCCAAAATAGGTCAATCCTAACCAAGGATTATCAAAACTTGTTCAAGGGCCAATACGCCCCCAACACTCACCTGTGACTCGTCTCGAGTCACTCTGATCTGGGTAACTCTGCTTCAAAATCCTCAGGCTTGGCTCAAGATGCTTCTACATGTTACTATGCCAAGGCCTCCTGCTCGGTGAACTCTTGGATAACTGCTTCATTGATAGGTCCCTCCAAGCATTGTTCAACTGCAGTGACGACTTGCTCCATTTATGCTCCTCGGCCTTCAATCTCCGCGAACAGTTAGCAAGCCTCATCTTGTATTGGTTGGAGCCTCTGAGTCACTTCCATGACTTTTCTCTAAATGGTGTGGACCTGTTGTTGATCAGTGCATTTTTCTTGGGATCACTTCATCCTTTCGACTGCTGACAGGGGCTTCAACTGTGCCTATATTGTTTCTTCTTGTTGCTTTGCCTCCTGGAGTTGTGAGTCCAGTGCCTTCAATTCAGGATCCTCGGTGAGTCGCTCATAAGTCTAGGGATTGTGATCACTTAGTTGTTTACATTCCATGGAGAGGGCCTTGATACTCTCAATTGTGCTTCAAGCAGTTGATTCTCTTTGATCTCGCACATCCTGCAAAGTTCTGGGCACTGTTTGTAGCTCCAAATATGTGATTATCTGTTGAATTTGTTGGATAGCTTCTGCAACTTGTGCTACTTGATGCTCTACTGGTTCATCCTCCTTTTTCTCTAAGCCTGTCACAGGGTGAAGTGCTCTGTTGATTGCTTCTTTGACTATGAGTTGCTCTACAAGCAACTTCTCTTTCTCTTACTAGATATGCGCTTTCTCCTCTTCAAACTTTGTTTTGAGAGAAACCTTCTCTTGTTGCGCAACTCGACGTTTCTCTGTGACTACTTCTTGCACTTTCTTTAGGGCCTCTATGGCCTATTCTGTTTCTTCCTATGTGTGATGAAGCCAAGCTTCGGTCACATCATCTATTCTTTGGAGTTGGGCAAGCTCATCTCCCGACTCTGGTTCTTTCGATGGAGGGAGCGCAGTGGATACTGCATGGCTAGATTGAAGGGCCTGTTGTACACCTCTGAGTTCTACCTCGATTATGTCATACATCTCCTCTTGCTTGGCTTCATGTTTCTACAATATGCCCTATGAGGCATTAGACACAGCTTCTATGATGAAGTCGAAGTCATCAATCATGAGCACAGTTCGCACCATAGTTTTACTAGCTTTGGATTTCTTCCGGGAAGTAGGTTTCGTGGGGGAAACCTTTCTTTCTTGGAGATATCAGTATCATCAATAAGGTCCCTAGGCGCTATTACTTCACCTTTCTTCTGATGATATTCTTTGCTATTGGTCTCTTCTCTATTTACTTCGTCATCACCTCCTTATGCAGGTGATTCTGAGGCAGTTTCATCTAATGCGTTGCTCAGGTTTTGTACCTCTTTGGTATTCTTCCTTTTGTTGGTTCCAAATATGTCGTGTTCTTTTTTAGTGGCCTCTGAGCTGCCAATTAGTTCGAGATCATACATTTCTGTAGGGTCAGCCGGGATAAGGAGCTCTATAGACCAGTCCTTAGTTATCTCTTCAAGGTCCTCCTCTGTGAGATTATAGTATGATTGAAGCTCTTCTTTATGCTCGTCTTCTCACGCGGTGATATAAATGAAGTGTTGATCTGCGCAGAAATTCATGAGAGGTCTGAACCGGTACAGGGTGTTTGGAATCATGCGAGGGATAGCTTCAATGGCCCTCTTCAACTGTAGGTAGTATGTATGTAATATTGTGTTTGACTGCCATTGTTTTCCCATATCGCTCGAGTACCAGAGCGTGGTGAACTTTGCAGCGACTGGTTCGAATGGATCAATGTCTGGGAAGGTCGCACCTTTTGGCATCTCCCAAGCAATAAACGCTATGAGGATCAGTAGCCAGCTAAAATGGAACTCATAGCCCTAATTCTGAGCTTCACGGAAATCCAATTCTAGTTGGTGGACTAGGTACTTCACCCAGTTCATCTGGAGTACTTCTACACATTTCCCAATTCATCTTTCTCACGAGATTTTGTGTGATCAGCTGGCAGGCTAGACGCACTACGTCATTCTATATGGAAGTTACCTTGTAGCCTCATGTCCCTTTTTCAACATCGCCATATGTGTCTTTGATCCTCTGTGCCAATGCGCGATCTGTAGCCTTCCCTGGGTAGAATTCATGTGGTTCGGGTCCCTGCATGTTCAATCCGGTGATCCTATGGATCAGCGTCGGATCGATTGTGATGCATCTATCTAGCCATAGATAGTCATCATGGTAACATGAGAGTAGCATCTTAACACACTCATTAACCTCCTGGTGTCGTCCAAAATGTGGAATCTTCATCACATTCAGGATGGTGAACTGCACGATGTTCATAGTCCACGGTTGGGGGATTATTTTCAAGTTCTTCCCCTTCATCCTGGTCAAGTACTTGTAAGGAGAGAGCATATTCTGGTTCTTGCAGTCCCCTAGGTTGAAGTCATTGAACTTCAACCTCGCGATCTTATCTTGTTGTATTCTAACTACACGTATCCCCTTAGGGAGGTATGCAGTAACCATAGTGTAATCAAAGTCTCTCGGGACACTGTCACAACTCACCGTGCCAGCCAACGATGGGATGTAGTCGGGCAGGATAGTCGGGATTAACTTTGCATTTTCCAAGTCATATAGATGCTTGTTTCTCTTTTCTGTTGCAGGTCAGGATGGTCTGGATCCACGAGAAGTTGATGGAGAGGCTTGCACTCCTCTCGTCGATGAAGCTTGAATTCCTGCGAACATTACTTTTGCAGTCATTAGATCAATTAGAACTTCTTCAACCGACTTCTCTACGACGTTGAGCTCGTCTGACATACACGCTCAAGATCAGATTACTCAGGTCGATGAACAATCACTCAATGCAATATATTAGGTATTTAAATCTTAGTAAACAATGCGGTAGCAATGCATTGGCTTGGATACAACTCGCAAAAGTGTTCTAGGTGCAACAGTCAATGGAATAAGTAGACACGATGTAACGGATCTCTTCGATGGATGAGAGGCCTTCATCAATGCGGTTATGTCCGTTGCGGCGTGGTCCCAATAGTCTGATGGCGAGCTTTCTGGTCATAATTGTTGTTCTAACCATTCGGGGCATCGGTCTAACGGTTATAATTCTTCCAACGGCTATATTTCTTTGCCATGGCAAAGTGCCATGTTGCAATGTTATGATATCCTGACAAAGTTCCAGTTTTGCAAACCTTCCTTCTGTGAAGTCTTCCACATAGGGTTATCAACTTTCCTTTAAATAATCTTATTCCCCCTAATGAAGGAATCGTAGCAGGGTTTCCTAAAATTTCCCAAGTTCTTTTTGTCATGATATTCACCTGTGTTTCTTCATCCAGAACACAGTCAATGTCAAAGTCTCCTATTCTTGTCTCTATGCACTCTTTTTCTTTGAAGCTCTCTGATAAGTTGATATTTTTATGATCATTCAGGGTTTCTTTCATTTCTATCAATACATTCTTTGATTCTTTCTGGGGTTCTATCCTGGTCTAAGTTTCTTGACCTTCCTCAGGGTTTTCTTGTCTTATATTCATTTTTTCAAGCTTAGCAATCATTCTAGGGCAATCCAAAAATTCATGGTCCATAGCTTGACAACAAAGACAACTAGGTCTTTTACCAGGGAATTCCTTAGCAATATGTCTCGGTCTTCTGCAACTGTAAAAAAGAGTTAATCCTCTCTTTCTCTTAAATGATCCCCAACCTTTCTTGTACTACACACTAGGATCATAGTAGATAACCTGCAAAAAAATCTTTCTAGGGTCCTGCATCCATTTGTTAGTCCAAATATTCTTTCTATGCATAGGAATAACATATATTTCACTACTCTTATCAGATCTACTCATATCAAATCTTCTTTNGATGACATATGAGGGTCCTCCAACTTCGTAAGGCCATAACTCTCAAACCGTGAGGAGTTATGTGACGTTCTACATACCACTAGAAATGGAATGACATGTAATATCCATATAGAATATTATTATCTGAAAATATATCATAACTCGTACCATTACCCATCAAACAAACTTCGGTCCATTACCCAAACCTAGGGTCTCCAACTTCTCATGGCCATAACTCTCTAACCGTGAGGAATTGTGTGATGTTCCACATACCACCGGAAATGAAATGAAAAGCACTATCCATCTAGGATATTTTCCCTAACAAATTCACTTTTCTTCATCTCATTATTCCACAATTAAGCATGGGTTCTCTTACTCCACAAAGCGTCTTCCCTTGAGGGATTTCACCATAAGGGGACCACTTTGGAGTTCATCCATAATTACTTCTTATCAACCATGACAAAAAAATAATGAATCATATTTACATCAAACAATATTGGGTCCATTACCTAAACCTTTGTGCTACGGGGCTTTCTTCAAGGGTTGGCATCAATGACAACCAACCTTAATCAACATGATTGTGGGAATTTCATTATGAACTTTGGACTCATGAGAAGATATAGTAGGACTAGGAACCTACTAGACATAAGATTTGTGTTGAGCCATGTTCCCATCCACCGATATTGATAAGGACAAGATATTGATATGATCCGAAAGACTTTGAAAGTCCAAGTCATAGGGACTATGAGGGGATATATATATATATATATATATATATATATATATAAGAGTAGTGTAACTTAGTGGAATGTATAGGGCTATACAAGCTCGAACCGTAGACCTTCTTGGTAGAACAAATCAAAGTTATTATTATCAAAATAATTTGAACTGTTCCAAGAACCCAACATGCATTTTATCGCATTGGGATATTTCATTAAAGGATATTGTTTGCTAATAAACTAGTTAATTAATTCCATCTCCTAGCCACATGAATATAAGTAATAAATGAAAAATGTTGGCACACAGGGGCAGACCCAGGGTTCAACGCTTCAACAGCACACCAACAAAACCCTAAATACCGGCCCTTTTGGCAACACCTGCAAAGCAGATGAAGTCTCACCCAAGGTATAGGCAGGGGTGATTGCAGGACTCAGATGTCTGCAACCTTAGTTGGGACATAGATATGTGACTGTAACACCTTAACAAAGCACTCATCAGTTATAGTTCATTAATATACAGCTTTAGTTTACAACGCAGATAACCCTAATAGCAGATCAGTGCAGTATTCACACAGGCCCAATATATTCAAGCACTAAGCACATCAACATAGACCAGATCTAGCATCCATTCACATTATTCAGCACCAAGCTATCATATTAGATTCGTCTAAGCATATATCAGTGCACTAATCATTTACTCACATAAACAAGAGAACAACCATAAAGCACAAAGCAACCACAACACAGGATATATGTGGTTCACCCCCAGCCTGGGGCTACGTCCACCAACTCTTCATCTCTTTATTGTCTTCTATCAATATTCTACATGCACAAAGCCATGAGATATTACTCCACATAGGACAGGATATCTACTCGCACTTCGCTAGATCCTCCTTCCCCGAGTTACAGCACAAAGCCTTTCCACGGTCTCTTACAATCACTTGCACTTAGCTCTGCAAGTTTCACATAGTATTCACGAAGCATTTACAATCCATACTTAGCACTTTATCACTTAGCAAAGTATCAAGCCTCTCCTTCCTTACATCACCTAGACTTCTATTTATACATTACAAAAAGGGCCTAAACATGGGTAAACCCATGGGCCGACATCCCCATACCCGTTACATATCCCAAAACCCAAAAATCCCTAAAAAGGGGTCGAGATCTCGTGATCTCTACTTCGACTTACGCTCCACCTTTGATAGCCTATCGAAGTCCCAAAATAGGTCAATCCTAACCAAGGATTCTCAAAACTTGTTCAAGGGCCAACATGCCCCCAACACTCACATGTGACTCGTCCCTAGTCACTCTAATCTAGGTAACTCTGCTTCAAAATCCTCAAGCTTGGCTCAAGCTGCTTCGACATGTTACTACTCCAAGGCCTCCTTCTCGATGAACTCTTGGATAACTACTTCATTGACAGGTCCCTCCAAGCATTGTTCAACTGCAGTGACGACTTGCTCCATTTCTGCTCCTCGGCCCTCAATCTCCACGAACAGGTTGCAAGCCTTATCTTGTATTGGTTGGAGCCTTTGAGTCACTTCCATGACTTTTCTCTAAATGGTGTGGACCTGTTGTTGATCAATGCATTGTTCTTGGGATCACTTCATCCTTTTGACTACTGATAGGGGCTTCAACTTCGCCTGTATTGTTTCTTCTTGTTGCTTTGCCTCCTAGAGTTGTGAGTCCAGTGCCTTCAATTCAGGATCCTCGGTGAGTCGCTCATAAGTCTAGGGATTGCGATCACTTAGTTGTTTACATTCCATGGCGAGGGCCTTGATACTCTCAACTATGCTTCGAGCAGTTGCTTCTCTTTGATCTCTCACATCCTTCAGAGTTCTGGGCACTGTTCGTAGCTCCAGATCTGTGATTATCTGTTGAATTTGTTGGATAGCTTCTGCAAGTTGTGCTACTTGATTCTCTACTGGTTCATCCTCCTTTTTATCTAAGCCTGTCACAGGGCAAAGTGCTATGCTGACTGCTTCTTTGACTATGAGATACTCTACGAGCAACTTCTCTTTCTCTTATTGGATATGCGCTTTCTCCTCTTCAAACTTTGTTTGGAGAGAAACCTTCTCTTGTAGCGCAACTCGACGTTTCTCTGTGACTACTTCTTGCACTTACTTTAGGTCCGCTATGGCCTGTTCTGTTTCTTCCTATGTGTGACGAAGCTGAGCTTCGGTTGCATCATCTATTCTATGGAGTTGGGCAAGCTCATATCCCAACTCTGGTTCTTTCGATGGTGGGAGTGAAGTGAATATTGCGTGGCTAGATTGAAGGGCCTGTTGTACCCCTCTAAGTTCTACCTTGATTATGTCATACATATCCTCTTGCTTGGCTTCATGTTTCTACAATATGTTCTGTGAGGCATCAGACATAGCTGTGATGATGAAGTCGAAGTCATCAACCATGAGCACAGTTCGCACCATAGTTTTACTAGCTTTGGATTTCTTCTGGGAAGTAGGTTTTGTGGGGGAAACCTTTATTTCTTGGAGGTATCAGTCTCATCAATAAGGTCCCTAGGCGCTATTACTTCACCTTTCTTCTGATGATCTTCTTTGCTATTGGTCTCTTCTCTATTTACTTCTTCATCACCTCCTTATGCAGGTGATTCTGAGGCAGTTTCATCTGATGCGTTGCTCGGGTTTTGTACCTCTTTGGTCTTCTTCTTTCTGTTGGTTCCAAATGTGTCGTTTTCTTTTTGAGTGGCCTTCAAGCTGCCAATTAGTTCGAGATTAGACATTTCTGCAGGGTCAGTCGGGATAAGGAGCTTTGCATACCATTCCTTAGTTATCTATTAAAGGTCCTCCTCTGTGAGCTTATAGTATGATTGAAGCTCTTCTTTATGCTCGTCTTCTCGCGCGGTGATATAAATGAAGTGTTGATCTGCGCAGAACTTCATGAGAGGTCTGAACCAGTACAGGGTGTTTGGAATCATGCGAGGGACAGCTTCAATGGCCCTCTTCAACTGTAGGTAGTATGTATGTAATATTATGTTCAACTGCCACTATTTTCCCATATCACTCGAGTACCAAAGCGTGGTGAACTTTGCAGCGACTGGTTCGAACGGCTCAATGTCCGGGAAGGTCGCACCTTCTGGCATCTCCCAAGCAATAAACGCTATGAGGATCAGTAGTCAGCTAAAATGGAACTCATAGCCCTAATTCTGAGCTTCACGGCAATCCAATTCTAGTTGGTGGACTAGGTACTTCACCCAGTTCATCTGGAGTACTTCTACACATTTCCCAATTCATCTTTCTCATGAGCTTTCGTGTGATCAGCTGGCGGTCTAGACACACTGCGTCATTCTGGATGGAAGTTACCTTGTAGCCTTGTGTCCCTTTTTCGACATCGCCATATGTTTCTTTGATCCTCTGTGCCAGTGCGTGATCTGCAGCCTTCCCTGGGTAGAATTCATGTGGTTCGAGTCCCTGCATGTTCAATCCAGTGATCCTATGGATCAACATCAAATCGATTGTGATGCATCTATCTAGCCATAGATAGTCGTCGTGGTAACATGAGAGTAGCAGCTTAACACACACGTTAACCTCCTGGTGTCATCCAAAATGTGGAATCTTCATCACATTTAGGATGGTGGACTGCACGATGTTCATGGTCCACGGTTGGGGGATTATTTTCGAGTTCTTCCCTTTCGTCCTGGTCAGGTACTTGTAAGGAGAGAGCATATTGTGGTTCTTGCGGTCCCCTAGGTTGAAGTCATTGAACTTCAACATCACGATATTATCTTGTTGTATTATAATTACACGTATTCCCTTAGGGAGGTATGCAGTAACCATAGTGTAATCAAAGTCTCTCGGGACACTGTCACAACTCACTGCGCCAGCCAACGACGGGATGTAGTCGGGCAGGATAGTCGGGATTAAATTTTCATTTGCCAAGTCATATAGATGCTTGGTTCTCTTCTCTGTTGCAGGTCGGGATGGTCCGGATCCACAAGAAGTTGATGGAGAGGCTTGCACTCCTCTCATCGATGAAGCTTGAATTCCTGCGGACATTACTTTTGCAGTCATTAGATCAATTAGAACTTCTTCAACTGACTTCTCTATGACGTTGAGCTCGTCCGACATACACGCTCGAGATCGGATGACTCAGGTCGATGAACAATCGCTCAATGCAATATATTAGGTAGTTAAATCTCAGTAAACAGTGCGGTAGCAATGCGTTGGCTTGGATACAACTCGCAAAAGTGTTCTCGGTGCAACAGTCAATGGAATAAGTAGACACGATGTAACAGATCTCTCTGATGGATGAGAGGCCTTTATCAATGCGCTTATGTCCATTGTGGTGTGGTCCCAACAGTCTGATGGCAAGATTTATGTTCATAATTGTTGTTCTAACCATTCGGGGCATCGGTCTAATGGTTATAATTCTTCCAATGGCTATATTTCTTTTCCATGGTGAAGTGCCATGTTGCATTGTTATGATATCCTGACAAAGTTCTAGTTTTGCAAACCTTCCTTCTGTGAAGTCCCCTCTGGAACATTCTACAACTTTTCTATCTTTTCTCTCTTCTTACTGATCTTTCTAGCCCTCTTCCCTGTGATCTTTGTCTCAGTATTCCTCCTTCCATTATGATTCTTATCTCCTTTTGGCATAGTAACTTTGCATTGTTGAGTAGGGTTCAAGGGAAATACTTCTTCTTTGTCTGGGGTAGGTGCCTCACTCTTCTAGGAGTCTTCTTGTGTTCTTTCGACATCCAAGTTTCTGGTTCTGAACATCTTCAATCTGTTCTCTTGTTCTTCAATCAAGTGCGTTATCCTCCTAGTCATGAAATTTTTTAATTCTTGCTTCTTCTGTTCTAAGACTTCCTCTTCTTTTCTTCTGGTTTGATCCTTCTCAATCCAAGTTTTTCCTAGTAATATAGAAAATGGGCGCTATTTTCAATAAATTGAACAACCTCAAAATCTTCCTCTGTCGAAGTTCCATGAGAACTCATAGATATTTGGGTGAGTCTTCCACATAGGGTTATCAACTTTCCTCTAAATAATCTTATCCCCCCTAATGAAGGAATCGTAGCAGGGTTTCCTAAAATTTCCCAACTTCTTTTTGTCATGATATTCACCTGTGTTTCTTCATCTAGAACACAGTCAATGTCAAATTCTCCTATTCTTGTCTCTATGCACTCTTTTTCTTTGAAGCTCTCTGATAAGTTGATATTTTTGTGATCATTTAGGGTTTCTTTCATTTCTATCAATACATTCTCTGATTCTTTTTAGGGTTCTATCATGGTCTTAATTTCTTGACCTTCCTCATGGTTTTCTTGTCTTATATTCATTTTTTCAAGCTTAGCAATCATTCTAGGGCAATCCAAAACTTCATGGTCCATAGCTTGACAACAAAGACAACTAGATCTTTTACCAGGGCATTCCTTAGCAACATGTCCCGGTCTTCTGCAACTGTAAAAAAGAGTTAATCCTCTCTTTCTCTTAAATGATCCCCAGCCTTTCTTGTACTGCACACTAGGATCATAGTAGATAACCTGCAAAAAAATCTTTCTAGGGTCCTGCATCCATTTGTTAGTCCAAATATTCTTTCTATGCATAGGAATAACATATATTTCACTACTCTTATCAGATCTACTCATATCAAATCTTCTTTCTTCTAGTTGTGCCCTAGTTTTCAGGCTAGGATAAAATTTATCAAACATACCTAGATCCATACTTTTGAAACAAAAATTTTCACTTATCTTACCTTCTCAATCAAAACTTTTCACTGTTCTTACCTTTATCAGAGCACAAATCTTTAAGATATTACCTCTTTTATGGATTCTCTTCTTAGCACAGACCTTAACAGTCAAGTATAACACTGCGCACTAGGGCAAAAGATCTATGCACAGAGCTTTCTCTTTTCTTTGGTTCCCAGCAATCATAGTTTCAGGTACTGAAAATGGAACCATTTGTTGGCACATAGGGGCAGACCCATGGTTCAACGCTTCAATATCAAACCAACAAAGCCCTAACTATCGTCCCTTTCAGCAACACCTGTGAAGCAGATGAAGTCTCACCCGACGTAGAGGCAGGGGTGGTTGCAGGACTTAGATGTCTACAACCTTAGATGGAACACAGATCTATGACTGTAACACTTTAACAGACCACTCATCGGTTATAGTTCATTAATATCCAGTTTTAGTTTACAGCATAGATAACCCTAACAATAGATCAGTGCAGTATTCACACAGGTCCAATATATTCAAACACTAAGCACATCAACATATACCTGATCTAGCATTCATTCACATTATTCAGCACTAAGCTATCATATTATATTCCTCTAAGCATATATTAGTGCACTAAGCATTTAATCACATAAACAAGAGAACAACCATAAATAACAAAGCAACCACAACACAAGATATATGTGGTTCACCCCTAGCCTAGGGCTACATACACCAACTCTTCGTCTCTTTATTGCCTTCTATCAATCTTCTACATGCACATAGCCATGATATCTTACTCTACAGAGGACATAAGATCTATGCACACTTCACTAGATCCTCCTTCCCCAAGTTACAAAGCCTTTCCACAGTCTCTTACAATCACTTGCACTTATCTCTGCAAGTCTCACACAGTATGCACGAAGCATTTACAATCCACACTCAGGAATTTAGCACTTAGCAAAGTATCAAGCCTCTCCTTCCTTACATTGCCTAGAATTCTATTTATACATTACAAAAAGGGCCTAAACAGGGGTAAACCCATGGGCCGACATCCCCATACCTGTTACATAGCCTAAAACCCAAAAATCCCTAAAACGGGGCTGAGATCGTGTGATCTCCCCTTTGACTTGCACTTCACCTTCAATAGCCTGTCGAATTCCCAAAATAGGTCAATCCTCACCAAGGATTTTAAAAACCCTGTCAAGGGCCAACAAGCCCCCAACACTCACATGTGACTCATCTCGAGTCACTCTAATCTGGGTAACTCTGCTTCAAAAGCCTTGAGCTTGGCTCGAGCTGCTTCGACTTGTTGTTACGCCAAGGCCTCCATCTCAATGAACTCTTGGATAACTGCTTCGTTGACAGGTCCCTCCAAGCATTGTTCAGCTACAGTGATGACTTGCTCCATTTCTGCTCCTCGGCCTTCAATCTCCATGAACAGTTGGCAAGCCTCATACTGTATTGGTTGGAGCCTCTGATTCACTTCCATGACTTTGATCTGAATGGTGTGGACCTACTATTGAGCAATGTGTTGTTCTTGGGATCGCTTCATCCTTTCAACTGCTGAAAGGGGCTTCAACTGCACCTGTACTATTTTTTCTTACCGCTTTGCCTCCTAGAGCTGTGACTCCAATGCCTTCAATTCATGATTCTCAGTGAGTCGCTCATAAGTCTGGGCACTATGATCACTTAGTTTTTTACATTACATGGTGAGGGCCTTAATACTCTCAACTTCACTTTTAGCAGTTGCTTCTCTTTGATCTCGTACATCCTGCGGAGTGTTGGGCACTGTTCGTAGCTACAAATATGTGATTCTTTGTTGAAGTTTCTAGATAGCTTCTGCAAGTTGCCCTACTTTATGCTCTATTGGTTCATCCTCTTTTTTCTCTAAGCCTGTCACAAAGAGAAGTGCTCTGTTGACTGCTTCTTTGACTCCGAGCTACTCTATGAGAAACTACTCTTTCTCTTGTTGGATCTACGCTTTCTCCTCTTCAAACTTTGTTTGTATATCAACCTTGTCTTGTTGGACAACTCGGCGTTGCTCTGTGACTACTTCTTGCACTTGCTTTAGGGCCTCTGTGTCCTGTTATGTTTCTTCTTGTGCACAATGAAGGCAAGCTTCGGTCACATCATCTATTCTGTGGAGTTGGGCAGGCTCATCTCCCAACTCTGGTTCTTTCAATGGTGGGAGCACAGTGGATATTGCGTGGCTATATTGAAGGGCATGTTCTACCCCTCTGAGTTCTACCTCGATTTTTTCATACATCTCCTCCTACTTGGGTTCATGTTTCTACAATATGTCCTGTGAGGCATTAGACACAGCTGCGATGATGAATTCGAATTCATCAATCGTGAGCACAGTTCACATCGTAGTTTTACTAGCTTTGGATTTCTTTCGGAAAGTAGGTTTCGTGGGGGAAACCTTTATTTTCTTAGAGGGATCAGTCTCATCAACAGGGTCCCTAGGCGATGTTACTTCGCCTTGCTTCTAATGATCCTCTTTGATATTGGTCTCTTTTCTATTTACTTCATCATCACCTCCTTGTCTAGGTGATTCTGAGGTAGTTTCATCTGATGCGTTGCTCAGGTTTTGTACCTCTTCGATCTTCTTCCTTCTATTGGTTCCAGGTGTGTCGTGTTCTTCATGAGTGGCCTCCAAGCTACCAATTAGTTTGAGATCAAACATTTCTGCAGGGTCAACCGGGATAAGGAGCTCTACAAACCAGTCCTTAGTTATCTCTTTAAGGTCCTCCTTTGTCAGCTTATAGTATGAATGAAGCTCTTCTTTATGCTAGTTTGCTTGCGCAGTGATATAAATGAAGTGTCTATCTGCACAGAACTTCATGAGAGGTATGAACCAGTACATGGTGTTTGGTGTCATGCGAGGGGCAGCTTCAATGGCCCTCTTCAACTGTAGGTAGTATGTATGGAATACTGTGTTTGAGTGCCACTATTTTCCCATATCGTTCGAGTACCAGAGCGTGGTGAACTTCGCAGTGAGTGGTTCAAATGGCTCAATATCTAGGAGTGTCGCACCTTCCAGCATCTCCCAAGAAATAAACGCAATGAGGATCAATAGAGATCTAAAATGGAACTCATAGCCCTAATCTTGAGCTTCGCGGCAATCCAATTCTAGTTGGTGGACTAGGTACTTCACCCAGCTCATCTGGAGTCCTTCTACACATTTCCCGGCGAGGTCAACAACAAACCATGTGACCTGTGCAGGTATGTTCTTTCTCACGAGCTTTCTTGCGATCAGTGGGCAAGCTAGATGCATTGTGCCATTCTAGATGGAAGCTACCTTATAGCCTCGCATCCCTTTTTCTACATCGCGCATCCCTTTTTCTACATCGCCATATGTGTCTTTGATCCTCTATGCCAGTGTGGGATCTGCAGCCTTCCCTAGGTAGAAGTCATGTGGGTCGGGTCCCTGCATGCTCAATCTAGTAATCCTATGGATCAGCGTCAGATCAACCTTGATGTGTTTGTATAGCCATAGATATCCTCCATGGTAACATGAGAGAAGGATATTAACACACACATTAACCTCCTGGTGCCGTCCAAAATGTGGAATCTTCATCACATTCAGGATGGTGGAATGTGTGATGTTCATAGTCCACAGTTGGGGGATTATTTTTGAGTTCTTCCCCTTCGTCCTGGTCAGGTACTTGTAAGGAGCTACCATACTACATTTTTTGTAGTCCCCTAGGTTGAAGTCGTTGAACTTCAACGTCGTGATCTTATCCTATTGTGCTCTAACTGCATGTATCCCCTTCGGTAGGTACACAGTAACCATAGTGTAATCAAAGTCTCTCGGGACACTGTCACGACTCACCATGCTAGCCAACGGAAGGATGTAGTCGGGAAGGATAGTTGAGAATAAATTTTCATTTTCCAAGTCATCTTGATGCATGGTTCTCTTCTCTGATGCAGGTCGGGATGGTCCAGATCCCTGAGCAGTCGACGAAGAGGCTTGCACTCCTCTCGTCGATGAATCTTGAATTCCTGGGGACATTACTTTCTCAGTCATTAGATCAATTAGAAATTCTTCAACCGAATTCTCTATGATGTTGAGTTCGTCTGACATACATGCTCGAGATCGGATGACTTAGATCGATGAACAATCGCTCAATGCAATACATCATGTAGTGAAATCTCAGTAAACAACATGGTAGCAATGAGTTGGCTTGGATACAATTCACAAAAGTGTTCTCGATGCAATAGTCGATGGACTAAGTAGACACAATGTAACAAATCTCTCCAATGGACGAGAGGTCTTCATCAATGTGGTTCTCTCCATTGCGGCGTGGTCCCAATGGTCTGATGGAAATATTTTTGGCCATAACTGTTGTTCTAACCATTTGGGGCGTCGATCTAATGGTTATAATGCTTCCAACGGCTATATTTATATTCCATGGCGAAGTGCCATGCTGCGTTGTTCTGATATCCCGATGAAGTTCTTGCTTTGCAAACCTTCCTTCTGTGAAGTCCCCTCTGGAACATTCTGCAACTTTTCTATCTTTTCTCTCTTCTTACTAAGATTTCTAGCCCTCTTCCCTGTGATCTTTGTCTCATTATTCCTCTTTCCATTCTGATTCTTATCTCCTTTTGGCATAGTAACTTCGCATTGTTGAGTAGGGTTCAAGGGAAATACCTCTTCTTTGTCTGGGGTAGGTGCCTCACTCTTCTAGGAGTCTTCTTGTGTTCTTTCGACATCCAAGTTTTTGGTTCTAAACATCTTCGATCTGTTCTCTTGTTCTTCAATCAAATGTGTTGTCCTCCTAGTCATGAAATTTTTTAATTCTTGCTTCTTCTGTTCTAAGACTTCCTCTTCTTTTCTTCTAGCTTGATCCTTCTCAATCCAAGTTTTTCCTAGTAATATAGAAAATGGGGCACTATTCTCAATAAATTGAACAACCTCAAAATCTTCCTCTGTCAAAGTTCCATGAGAACTCATAGATATCTGGCTGAGTCTTCCACATAGGGTTACCATATTTCCTCTAAATAATCCTATGCCCCCCAATGAAAGAATTGTAGTAGGGTTTCCTAAAATTTCCCAAGTTCTTTTTGTTATGATATTCACCTGTGTTTCTTTATCCAGAACACGATCAATGTCGAAGTCTCCTATTTTTGTCTCTATGCACTCTTTTTATTTGAATCTCTCTGATAAGTTGATATTTCTATGATCATTCAGGGTTTCTTTCATTTGTAGAACTACATTCTCTGATTCTTTCTGGGGTTCTATCCTGGTCTCAGTTTATTGACCTTCCTTGGGGTTTTCTTGTCTTATATTCATTTTTTCAAGCTTAGCAATCATTCTAGGGAAATCCAAAACTTCATGGTCCATAGCTTGACAACAAAGACAACTAGGTCTTTTACCAGGGCATTCCTTAGCAATATGTTTCAATCTTCTGCAACTATAAAAAAGAGTTAATCCTCTCTTTCTCTTAAATGATCCCCAACCTTTCTTGTACTGCACACTAGGATCATAGTAACTAACCTGCAAAAAAATATTTCTAGGGTCCTACATCCATTTGTTAGTCCAAATATTCTTTCTATGCATAGGAATAACATATCTTTCACTACTCTTATCATATCTACTCATATCAAATCTTCTTTCTTCTAGTTGTGCCCCAATTTTCAGGCTAGGACAAATTTATCAAACATACCTAGATCCATACTTTTGAAACAAAAATTTTCACTTATCTTACCTTTTCAATCAAAAAATTTCACTGTTCTTACCTTTATCAAAGCACAAAGCTTTAAGATCTTACCTATTTTCTAGCTTCTCTTCTTAGCACAGAGCTTCACAGTCAAGTAGAATATTGCACACTAGGGAAACATATCTACGCACGGAGCTTTCTCTTTTCTTTAGTTCCCAACAATCACAGTTTCAGGTCCCGGCAATGGAACCATTTGTTGGCACATAGGGGCAGACCTAGGGTTCAACGCTTCAACAACGCACCAATAAAACCCTAACTACTGGCCCTTTCAGCAACACCTGCGAAGAAAATGAAGTCTCACCCGAGGTAGAGGCAGGGGTGGTTGCAGGACTCAGATGTTTGCAACCTTAGCTGGGACACAGATCTGTGATTGTAACACCTTAACAGAGCACTCATCAGTTATAGTTCATTAATATCTAGATTTAGTTTACAACGCAGATAACCCTAACAACATATTAGCACAGTATTCACACAGGTCCAATATATTCAAGCACTAAGCACATCAACATAGACCATATATAGCATTCATTCACATTATTCAGCACTAAGCTATCATATTAGATTCCTCTAAGCATATATCAGTGCACTAAGCATTTAATCACATAAACAAGAGAACAACCATAAAGCACAAAGCAACCACAAGACATGATATATGTGGTTCACCCCTAGCCTGGGGCTACATCCACCAACTCTTCGTCTCTGTATTGCCTTCTGTCAATATTCTACATGCACATAGCCATGAGATCTAACTCTACAGAGGACAGGATATCTGTGCGCACTCCGCTATATCCTCCTTCCCCAAGTTATAGCACAAAGCCTTTCCACAGTCTATTACAATCACTTGCACTTAGCTCTACAAGCCTCACACAGTATGCACGAAGCATTTACAATCCACACTTAGCACTTTAGCACTTAGCAAAGTATCAAGCCTCTTCTTCCTTACATCACCTAGACTTATATTTATACATTACAAAAAGGGCCTAAACATGGGTAAACCCATGGGCCAACATCCCCATACCCATTACATAGCCCAAAACCCAAAAATCCCTAAAAAGGGGCTGAGATCCCGCGATATCCGCTTCGAATTGTGCTCTGCCTTCGACAGCCTATCAAAGTCCCAAAATAGGTCAATCTTGACCAAGGATTCTCAAAACTTTGTCAAGGGCCAACAAAAAATGACACTCAAGGAGTCTCACCTGCAAAATCTTCCGTCGAAGACTAAGATCAGGAACATAAATCAATCTTTTCCAAATAGTCCCTACAATTCAATGGTACTTATTATATCGTGGAGCATGTGGATCATTGTGAAACTCATTAGTATACACACGGAATTTCTATTTAGTAGTGGGTGCATAAATGTGTTCCCACCTTAGAGTCATTGTTGAAGAATTGGTACCTATAGAAGAAAAATGTAATGATAGATGACCTACTAACCATAACTACAATTTAAGTTCTATGACACTTTTCAACTTTGTGAGGAAGATATGTTGATTATTGGGGATATAAAACACATTCAATGTTTCCCACTAATGGGACTACCATAATGTTTTACCATAGATTCTGTAGAGGATGATGTCACAAAAGAAATGCATTCTCTGTGGTTTGAATAAATAGAGGGGCACCATGTAGTCACATAAGCCAAGAATACCAACTATCTAGTTCACTATCATGGGATATTGAAGACAAATAGTCGATTTCATTATGGAGGATGTGTCTAAGTTGGCTATTATTGGTGAATATTTGAATGAAAACATCATTGTAGACATTGTATATTTATTTGAGAGTGCACTCACCTATTCCCATGTAGCATCTTTGAGATGAAAAGAGTGAGAGGAGAACATTGGGAGATGAGTATAGAATTGAAGCTTGGCATCGGATCTACCAAGAAGTGACTATATAGGATGCATTCACATTATAAGGAATATGCTAAACAATAGATATGTGATATGCTAACTATTGGTTAGATATTTTCAGTGGAACAATAAGATTCCATTAGTCTAATAGTCATCTAGGGTGTGAAAA
>ML811071.1:98187-115818 GCA_009831015.1 Picea engelmannii
ACAATATAGCAGATAAAAGATTTGTTGTTGAGCCTTCATAAAGAGGTTGACGTGACTTCTCGAGTAGAGGATCAACATCATGACTATCATCCTGGTTGTCCTCGTCCATTGGAGAAAATGTGTCTTGGATCAATCTATGTATCCCATCTTCCTGATTTGAATCACTAACGTTATCTCCATCCATATCATCATTAATAACTTGATCAACAGCTTCAATATTCTGATATCAAAGTTCAGCACTCTGTAAAGGAGTATTTCTGCTAGTACTTGGCAAATAACTCTCTGGAGATCGACATTTTGGGGGCATCGTCTATATATTTAAAAACAACGTAGAAAAGTTAGTGTGTATAGAAAATATAAAAATCCCGATAAGAAATATTACTAAAATTCATGACATGATGATTATTACAGAGAATACATTAAATATTGAATCCTCTTACCAAGGGACGATATTCATAACCCCCTTCAGTGTGCCCCTTCTCCCTACAATGTCTTTCAGTTGTTGTTATTAAAAGTATTTTTCTTTGAAATACTCTGCAATCATAGCATGGGAAATAAAATTTTCCATCGCCCCTCGCCTCTAATGTCGCTCTTAACCAAACAAGCTTCCTGTCATTTTCGTTCATAGTGACAAATCCTTGTCCTAACAAGTGATTGTCTTACCTACACCATACCAAAAAGTAAGTTGTCAAATTTTTATATTTTAGCTACTCCTTCATGATATTTTAGCTACTCCTTTCGATTATGATATGTTTATTTACAGTGACCTACAATCCTCACAATTGTTTCTTCTAAGACATTTTGACATGTTTTTTTTATTATTATCGATTAACTATTAATATCGATATGCTTCAATTTGTACTTTAGAGTAGTGTGTACTGAATCACCATGGAAAATAATTACACACCATTTAACAAAAGTGGTCAAAATTTCTCAAACTTGAATCACTCAACACCATACACTAGCCTCTAAGTTGTTTTGTAGACAAAATGCCAATCTTTGAAATTCACAACTAAAAAAAGAATTCCAACCACTTGTCATCCACAATTGGGTTGGTTTGGTTTAAATTATGACATGTTGATTTGCATCTACATACAATGGTCACAATTTTATGCTACTTACAATGGTCATAGTTTTATTTTCTAAGACACTTTGGCATGTTCTCATTTTTCATTGTCTGACTAGTAGATTTCATCATGTTATCGTAGATTTCGTCATGAAATTCTTATATTTTAGATACTCCTTATTAATAGTGTATAAACAAGTTACATCAACTACAAACTAGAGTTAATCACTACATCTAGAATTGTGTGTGATTATAAAAAATTGAGAGAAACAACATCACATATAAGAATACAATGTTATATGACTAACCTAACCTAATACTAGACTAAAAATATGACATTAATATATATAGGCACAACATCATAGAAACACAAAAGTTAGAGAGCTAACAAGGTCTCTAAGGGTTAGAATTAGACTTAAAAGGATTTTTTCCATGACTTTCTATTTCAAACATTAGTACTCCAACCGGTAAATTTGTTATGACTTGGTGGTTTTGTAATAAGGATTAAATCTACATAAGGAACTGTAGGCTCAAATTAATCTAGATTGATAATGACATTTGTTTTTAATGTTTGAATTGACTTATTGATGGAGTGATTTTCACTCTTCTTAAAATACTTCTTCGGAAAATATTTTTCTTGATATTTCACATGAATTTCCATAGAATATACCAACTAGATCCAAAAACCAATGACATGAAATATGGTACTACACATATAATATAATATCAAGGAAAAAACAAGCTACATGAAATTTCGACATTTGAACAAAAATTTACAAGTTAAATGAGTACATCAATAAAAAAAACATACTAACCTTGCAAGTTCAAAATCTGAGCTATGTAGATCGAGAATTGGATTTGTTCAAACAGTGGATGACGGAAAAAATAAACAGCTCAAACAAAATCCACGAACAGTGTCGCAACTATAGCAATTGTGTCACAAAGTCTCTTAAAGTCAGGTATATATAGATCAACTAGTCAACTAGCCATTAGCAGATGCTTTTTTAAATAGGAAAAAATGTTGTGGCAATAGCAACGAAAATCTCAACCAAGTTAAAAAACCTATTTGTGGCAATATCGACAAACTTTCATGGAAATATCGATGAAAATCCCGTCGTATTTAAAAAAAACATGAAAATAATGGAAATGTGGAAAATTTTCATGGAATAATCCGCCCATATGTAGTAGTGGAAGAAAATTGTGGGTTATTTTTTTTCAAGGTAGAGACGTATTCTGGCATCTTAAAGCTACAGATATCTGTCGTTCAGTGCATAAATCCACGGTCGGGAAAGCATACATGCAGGAACTAAAAGTGGTACTTAATCACACATTGTTGGCCACCCTTGTAACACCTGTTGGTACCCCTTCGAGTGGTAGCGCATCAGTGATCTAGGTGGATATTGGTGGCCACCGACCTATTCCACTGGCTCGAAAAATAGTTTTCCACCTTGGCAGTTTTTCGACATTTTTTTGGGTTCCAAACTTTTGGGTTCATTTCGAGGCCCTAAACGATGTTATTTTGGGGATTTTGGGCCCATATGATTTCCAAAGGCATTGGACTAGGCCAGTAAAAAATCATTCTTCTTAGTTATACCTTTCCAATGGTGTATCGAGCGCCCCAAACAAAGATCGTATGAAAAAGTTACACCCTCGGGAAGTTGACATATCAACTACCCCCATTGGTGCCCGCAAACCTTTTGGATTTTCATCTTTCAAGGTTAGGGTTTTGGATTTTCCTTATGTTAAAAAGGTCTTTGAAGCCTCATTGTAACAATCATCTTCTTGCAAATATGAGTAGTCGTCACATCTCTTCTCGGAGATAAGCTGCCACCATTTCAATGAATCTTTCGCTTTGTATTTTTACATTCTTTGTACATTTATTTCATTAATAGAAATTGTGTTTTAATGTATTTCTTTGTTTCTGGCAACATTTATGTGTATTTCATTATCAAATCTCTACTTTCATTTTGTTCTCAAAAACAATTTGCATCAGTGGTATCAGAGCAGGCTGCTCTTGATCCTTTTTTCAGTGCATGTCCCCGATGAGGTCCGAGTATAGCAAGTTGCATCTCGAGCTTGTCTCTCTTGAGGAAAATCACTCTCACACGCCCAAGAAACCCTCCATGATGGAAGAAAATAAAAATGACAGATCAGATGATTCTATTAATCTGTTGCTTGAGCAAGCTCTCACGAGACAAAGGGACGAAATGATGGAGAATTTTGCCCACGTCCTTCAATGCCTGTCGATAACAACTGGTGCGTCTACATCAAGCAGCCACTTTGGAGGCACCTCACCTTTCAAGGTACAAATTAATTTTTATATTCCCATATTTGAAGGACAGATAGATGTGGATGCCCTAGAAAAATGGTTAAATCTGCTAGAAGGTTATTTCTCTGTTCACAATTTCTTCGACAGGGAAAAGATCACCTTCACACTCCTTAAGGCTCTCCCCCATGTCAAACATTGGTGGGAAACTTACTTGGAGCAAAGTTCCACAAAGGATTCTGGAATATATGGGGTCGAGCCCACTTGGGATTTTTTTGTGGATGTGGTCAAGGAAAAATATTACCATGTTGGTAACTATGATGACCAATACATGAGATGGACCACACTGCAGCAAGAGAGGGGCCAAATAGTGTCGAAGTTCACAAATAACTTCCATACCTTGCACACCAATTGGGTATCAAATACTCTGAAAGGCATCTGGTTCTGAAATATCGCAAGGCTCTTCATAGGTACATCCAAATCGAAATGGATTACCTGGACATCTCATCACTAGGAGTTTCCTATCGATATGCTGTCAAAATCGAGCAGAAATTTAGGCACCACAACAAACGGGAGTTTGGGTCTACAAATCCACTACAACCAAAGTATGATAAAGATGGCCCTAACAAACAACCTCTCGAAAAATCGTCCAAGCCATAGGAAAATAAGGGTAACGTAAAAATGAAGGATACTGTAAAGTGGTTCGATTTCCACAAAATCCCCTGGCACAACATTGATGAATGTCGCTCAAAACAATCATTGGTGGTCGAGATCAAAGACAACGAGCCGAACCCTGATTAAGAATTTGATTCAGAAAATAATGGAAAAAGACAGATCATCGACGCAGACCCCACTGCTACTATCACGACCGCGACAATTCAAACAGAAGAACTCGCAGATCCTAAAGAGGAGGAGCACCTTTTTCATTCAAAGATGTGGGTGAAGGGGACTCCAGTACATTTTATTGTTGATATCGGAAACCAAAATAACATCATCTCAGCAGAGGTCATCAAACAGTTTGGATTGTCAACAACACTACACCCGCAGCCATACAACATCGGGTGGTTTCACTGGGGACGCGATCTTCGTGTCAACCAGCAATGTCGATTTTCATACGGCATCCATCCATTCAAGGATGAGGTATTATGTGATGAGGTATTATGTGATGTGTATTATGTGATGTTCTCTTGGGCCAACCATATATGTGAAAGAACCATGCTATCTATGAGTCTCAACCCCATAGTGTCATTTTTACTCTGGGGGATCATCTCTATAGGATACCAGAGGTACTTCCGACTATTGTCCCACCTACAGTGTCGCAAGGTAGTATCTCATACTACAAAATTTAGCTTCTTCACAATCTGTTCAAAAGGTGAACAGAAGGACACTGCAACCACTGCAACCTTGGTCCAAGCACCTTCTATCCAGCAGAAGCAAGTCGACAATATTGAAGCAAAGTGAAAATATTCATTCTGGTCATAGTCATATCATGTATCTCGACTGGTTAAAAAGTTCCAACCCTTCCAACATCAGGTTCTCAACAACCTTCCACAAGCCAAGCAGCGCAACTTCTCCAGCAAGGCAAGCAGCTCACCAAGGTTCAGGTTCAGCAAACGCTTCCCCCTATCCCCCGAGAACTCAATGCAATGGATACCATTTCTTCCTGAGGGAGGATTGATCCAGGTGGATATCGGTGGCCACCCACCTATTCCACTGGTTAAAAAAACAGTTTTTCACCTTGGCATTTTTTCGACAATTTTGACGTATCAACTACCCCCATCGGGGCCCGCAAACCTTTTGGATTTTCATCTTCCAGGGTTAGGGTTTTGGATTTTCCTTATGTTAAAATATCCTTTGGAGCCTCATTGTAACAATCATCTTCTTGTGAATGTGATTAGTCGTCACATCTCTTCTCAGAGACAAGCTGCCACCATTCTAGCGAGTCTTTCACTCTGTATTTTTACAGTCTCTGTACATTTATTTCATTAATCGAAATCATGTAATACTTTATTTCTCTGTTTCTAGAAATATTTATGTGTATTTCACTGTAATATCTCTGCTTTAATTTCATTCTCAAAAATAATATGGATCAATTAGTCAACACATGTATACGGATTGGCCTAGATATCTTGAAGCCCTCCATAGATAAATCGATCGGTCGCCTAACAACTATAGTGAAACCAAGAAAAACACTCGAGAAAATTGTCCTTAGTACCTGGGTAATTGAGTAGTACGGATAAGGGCATGACCCAGCATCCTTAGTTGGTGCCCTAAGATATTGGGTCTTTTATCGCATAGTTTGTAGCAAGGATAGATGGCTATGAGATAGGAATCCAAACTAAAGTAACAGGAACCAATCCCACCCAATGTCACCACAATGGGATGGTTCTTTCCTTTTAGGGAGGTGAGGCCCAGGGGAGACGTCCCCGGTGACCTGGGGCTTTGAAGAGGCTAAAGGATAATCAGACAATGACAAGTTTCCCCCTTCATAGATCACCACCAAAAGATAGTCCTGGCTAAACAGCCAATAATAAAGTATAACTAAAGAAAAGAAAATCACCTGCTCGAGACAAAGCAACAAGGAAACTGATATGTGCAATATTGGTTAGTACTTCATATAAATCAATGACTATTGGATATTCAATATAAGCAATTTAAAAGTAAATATTGACGAAGTCAATGTTTACAAAAAATGGTAATGATAAATAATGTCACTTCACCAATAAATACTAGAACGATATAGCATTCAATGTAACAAATCACTTCTCAACTCAATTAATGCCTTTAACTACCATTCAATTGCTCATAAAGTGAAACATTGTTGCATCAATGATATAATAGCAAAGGGTGACATCAACATTAGGGTTAGTAGGGTTAGCTAGAGATAGGGTTAGTGTAGTTAGGGTTTCAAATTCAAGTTTTGAGAGTTTGTTTGTGACCAATTTCACTTCAGTGCAATATCTCCTAGAGATCAATGCCTTAAAGGGTAAAATGGAGTCAACTAAGTGAAGGACGCAGAAGCTAAAGGAAGTAAGGGGAAAAAACGGCTAGCTCATAAGATCAAGACAGGAGGGTTTAAGAGGGAGAGTGTTGCTAGAGAAAGGCTCTTTCATAAAACCCTAAATAAAATGTCCCTAAGTGTAGATGACCTAGGCCTAGGACGTCTTCTTCCTCTTGAGTTCAAAGGTACGGCTAGCATGAAGGAAGAAGGAAAAGGAGTGTAGCTACGGCTAGGCTCTCTCTTTCTTCTTCAATTGCTTAAAGCTTCTCTATCAGGGGACATGAGACAACGACCTACTTGTGTGTTTGTCCCCTAGGGTTTTGATTCAGCAATATTCATAAACAGATGCAAGAAATTAAACTACAACCATTCAATCAAGAAGTTTTGCAGAAAAATACTTACAAATCACCAGGAAATAATCATGCAAACCCTAGTTGTAAACCTTCCTTCAAGAGAAACACCATAAATTCCAAAAATCTCCTCCTTCAACAAGTGTGCATCACTTAATTCAGCCAATTACCCAAGATAGGGTGCAAAAATCAGACCTCACTAATGAGTGAATGAGTTATGATGATAAAATGAGGATAAAACTCCTCAATATATAGTGTATCAATGACCTAATTTACTTTTTAGGTCATAAAAAGGCCGACAAGGCCATAATACCAAAACAATATTTTTTTTACATTAAATTTTCAAACTAAATCCTAAATCAAGCTGAAAAGGAAATAAAATTTCCCTCAAAGGAGACGTCAGCCCCTTCTGAGGCAAATGGGGCATCCTGGAGAAAAACGTTAGCCCTCATTGGGCCTCTCCAACCTGCCACACATGCCAATGCTTCCTAATATGCCTCCCAAGATGTCCATGAAGTTGGGTGACGTCATGGTCAAGATGGTGACGTCCTAGGCCTTCTAAGGCTAGCGTTCCACTGAAAAGGTGGCATTCCCCCTAGGTCTACTCCTGCCAAAGTGCCCCTGATGAGACGTCCTCTTCCTCTCAGGTGAAAAACCTATGATCATTATCTGCCCTATATTTTCCCCTTGATGGGGTCTCAGCATCCATCTGGTGGGCTCTTCAGCCCCATGGAGGTCCGAACTTATCATCTCCCCATGTGTACCATTCCAAATGGTACCTGTCTGTCGGGTATGGTCCTGCACATCAAAGGCTATGCCCTCCATGGGCTCATCAGTCACAAGGATCATAGCAATGTCAATCACATTTCATCATTAATATTATCAAACATATGCATAAAATCCCTAATACATCTGCCAATAGCTCAAAGACATTACACAAGCCTGCAATACAAGTCTAGGGAAAAGGCCAAGGCGTTATATTGGGCTAGTGTCCACAGAAAAAGGAAAATTCCAGAGAAACCTCATCCAATCCATGTAAGTGGATGATGTAGTCAGGGGAAGTCCGAGCATGTGGGTGCAGTAAGGGCCAAGGATGCAATGTGTTACTTGTGGGTGCCTTTGTAGAAGGGGAGTTGTCCCTGTCATGGATGCATTTTTTCCAAGCCCATTTTTGCCTTTATTCTTTTTACTCTTTTATTCTTTTTTTGTTTTCTTTTTTTGTTCAAGAGCTAACTAGGGGACACTAACTTGGCATGGTGACCAGAGCTGACAGCGTTACCCACAAGTACTTTTGCAGAAATGAGAAGGTTGGCTCGTGATGAGACCCCCTTTCCCTTGGCCATGCAACCAAGAGTCATTTCCCTAGCATGGTAACTAGTTGATGGCAATGTCATACTGCTAGGTACCCATGGACCTAATAGGTTGGCTCATGATGAGACCCCCTATCCTCTGACTAGGTCCTGATTCTTTTATTTGAATTCTTTTTTGTTCAAGAGCTAACCAGGGGACACTTCCTTGGCATGGTGACCAGAGCTCACAGTGTTACCCACAAGTACTTTTGCAGAAATGAGAAGGTTGGCTCGTGATGAGACCCCCTTTCCCTTGGCCATGCAACCAAGAGTCATTGCCCTGGCGTGGTAACTAGCTGATGGAAATGTCATACTGCTAGGTACCCATGGACCTAATAGGTTGGCTCCTGATGAGACCCCCTATCCTTTGACTAGGTCTTTGCTTTATTAATTTTCTAGGTCCCTCTTATTTCTTGTTGAGAAGCTTTTTATTGCTTTCTCGAGGATCCTTGGGCAAATCATCTCGAGGTTTATTCTTAGGCTTTTATCTTTTACCATCTTTCTTTTACCTTCTCGGCCTTTAGCCCCTTCTTCCCACGAGGTAAGGTGCAATCCTAAAAAAGGTCAACCCAATGCCCGGACAAGGGGAATGGGATAGATGAGCGGGAAACAAGATGTAAAAGTGGTATTATGATGGGAGTGGACGATGGATTTTCAAAAATCCCCCCAGTGGCAAACCAAAACCTACAGACACAGGCTTGCTAGTGGACCCTGTCAATACCCCCAAACATGGTCTAGTGGGAAAATGTAATATCCAAGCAGTTGTTAGAGATAAAAGGAATCAGACGCATATATTTAAAGGTGTCAATGATAAAAAAAGTGACACATACCATGATACTTGGACCAATTACCTCATGGAGCAAGAACCTCTTCTAATACAGGACCAAGGCGATGGTAACCGATGTTGTTGTTGCTGACGGGATGAATATGATAGAAGAATAAAAGGTGGGCCCTCCAGGGCCATGCTCAGGTCAATCCATGTCTAGGACCTGTAGGCCTCGAGACATGATCTCTCAGATATCCCTAAAAAGTGGGGATAACATCTGGCTCCAACTCAGGGACATGTGCTCATGGTAGAGCGCATGAGAAGCTCAGCATCTCTGGCATAACCTGTAGACCTGCTCAATCTCGATAGAAGTATTAGTGAAAAAAATGGTGTGGTGATGCCACCCCAACATACATATATATACTAAAATAAAGCAATGAATAGATAAGAATGTGAAAGAAAACATTTTACCTGTACTTATCTGTCGGTTGGAATGTTGGGTGTAGTCAAACAACTAATGAATCCAATCCAGTGACATCCGACAATACCTACCTTTGTGCTTCATCATAAACCAGAACAATGATAAATCAAGCACAAAAATGACATGGGTTAGAGCATATATTATATCATCGGAAATCACAAAGCCTAACTCATGGAGGCAGGTGGGAGGCATAAATCCTACCAAGTCCATCTCTGAGGAAAGTACTCAATCCACTTTAGGAAGGGATCATGAAAATCCCAAGGTTCAGAACACTGACTCAAAAGGTTTTCACATTGGCTTCCTAAGATGCTCTCACACTCTGAAGTCTGGGAAGGGATTGACAAAAATGTATCAAACGACTGGCAAATTCTCAAGGGAAAGTTGAAAAATTTAGAAGATACACTTAAGCTTGTAATATTTAACCAACCCTTGGACTCTAGGGTTTTCCCTAGAGGAAACTCAAAATTAGAAACATACTTCCCAACCACACCTCTAAAAATACAACAAGGTAAAGTAATTGGAGGTGGCTTGGGAAAGTCGTCACAAGGATCCTTATTTAAGATAAGAATGTCCTTACTTCTATCAAGACCTGAGCACAGTGGTGGTTGATAATTATCTTCATGGAGAGAATCCAAGTGCTCAAAGGGGTACTCATCAAAACCCTCAAGGTAAGACTGAAAATCATCATGAAAATAAGGTACTAGGTCATCCTTGGGTGTTTGAAAAATACGGGTAAAAAACTCATCTCCTTGTTGCCACTGATCAAGAGTAACATGTTGTGACAATTCTAAAGGCAACACTTGGAAATTACTCTTAATGTCATAGATGGGATCCATGTGATAACCAACTATATCCCACCTACATCTCCCAACGCATATGAACTCATCAATGTTATCAACTTTGTCACTATCTGTATCATAACATGCGGGTTTTGAAACATTCAAGGACTCATTTATTTTCTCCTTTTCTTCCCCATCATAAAGTAAAGAAGCATCAAAATCTTGGGGAGAAGGGTAACTTATTGTTTCTTCTTGCGTAGGAGCTTCGAGGACTTTGGTGTTTTCAGCATGCATTACAGTCTCATCCTTTGGAACTACCCCTTCATCCTCAGTTGTGTAGCATGGAAGGTCCAATTCTTTTAGGAGTTCCATTTCTCCTTCATTTTTTGAATCATGCAACAAGGTGTTATTAGAATCCTGAAATGGAAATCAATTAACCTAATCTTCCTTTTGTTGTGGAGGAGAAACAGGATCTTGGATTGCTTCATCAGAGGGAGGGGCATAGTTTGATACTTCATCATTTTGCTTAGGTTCCATCTCCTCAGCCATGTCTTTAGCAATCTTATGTTGAATGATGGTTTGTTCCCCTTATTCTTGGAAATAATCAATGAAGTTTTCATGGTAAAGAAAACTTTCCATACTAAAAGTACCTGAGGTGAAGAGGTCTTTTATCCCGGATAAGGAGATGTTTCATTCAATTCTTGTAGCCATGCTGTAAGCTTCATCGAGCATCCTCGAGCCCCTTTTACTGAGGGGAAAACCTAGGTGTGCCAAGATCGCATGGGTATAGAGATGGACAATATACTTGTCTTCGGGATTATGGCTTCTAGGAATCTGACATAGAGTGCCCTCAAACCTACTATGGAAGTCAAATAGGGTTTCATTCTCAGCTTGTTTTATATGCTCAAATCTTTTTAGCAGTACTGAGATGTCTCAAAATCTTATGCCCCATTCTTTGAGAAAGACTTCTTCTAGTTGGTTCATGGAGGTGATGATAGCATCGGGAAGATCATCATACCATTTTTTAGCATTACTGTGAAGAGTGGTGTGAAAAATTTTCATCACTACGTCATCGGCATCATCATTGATAGGATGGAGTCCAAAATAAGAATAAAAATTATTCACATGAAAATCAACTCTTTCCCCATCGCTACCAGTGAATTTAGGGAGCCATCTTTCTTCTATCGGGGGCATTTGTCGTGGGTATCCCAAAATTTTGCCCGTGTCTAAAGGCTTGTAATTCCCGAGGTCCCATTGTGAAGTCGTTGTTGGCTTCGTCATCAATGGAGTCGCGAGATAATTTTCTTGAAACTATCAAAAGATAAGGGGAAACACCCTAGTGGCGTCGCCAGGTAAGCTTGTAAGATAAGGCTTCTAGAACCAAGGCTTACCGAAAAGTGTTGTCTGAGGAAAATTGACTCAGTGTTCCCCGGTAACTTCGCCAAAATGTTATCGCACAATTTGTAACAAGGATAGATGGCTATAAGATAGGAATCAAAAATGGCATAACAGGAACCAATCCCACCCAATGTCACCACAATGGGATGGTTCTTTTCTTTTAGGGAGGTGAGGCCCAGGGGAGACGTCCCCGGTGACCTAGGCCTTTGAAGAGGCTAAAGGATAATCAGACAATGACAAGTTTCCCCCTTCACAAATCACCACCAAAGTATAGTCTCGACTAAACAGTCAATAATAAAGTATAACCAAAGAAAAGAAAATCACTTGCTCGAGACAAAGCAACAAGGAAACTGATATGTGCAATCTTGGTTAGTACTTCATATAAATCAATGACTATCTGATATTCAATATAAGCAATTTAAAAGTAAATATTGACGAAGTCAATGTTTACAAAAAATGGCAATGATAAATAATGTCACTTCACTAATAAATACTAGAATAATATAGCATTCAATGTAATAAATCACTTCTCAACTCAATTAATGCCTTTAACTACCATTCAATTACTCATAAAGTGAAACGTTGTTGCATCAATGATATAATAGCAAAGGGTGACATCAGCATTAGGGTTAGTAGGGTTAGATAGAGATAGGGTTAGTGTAGTTAGGGTTTCAAATTCAATTTTTGAGAATTTGTTTGTGACCAATTTCACTTCAACGCAAGGGGTCTTAGATATCAGTGCCTTAAAGGGTAAAATGGAGTCAGTTAAGTGAAGGACACAGAAGCTGAAGGAAGTAAGGGGAAAAAACGGCTAGCTCATAAGATCAAGACAGGAGGGTTTAAGAGGGAGAGTGTTGCTAGAGGAAGGCTCTTTCATCAAACCCTAAAAGAAAACGGCCCTAAGTGTAGATGACCTAGGCCTGGGACGTCTTCTTCCTCTTGAGTTCAAAGGTATGGCTAGCATGAAGGAAGAAGGAAAAGGAGTGTATCTATGGCTAGTCTCTCTCTTTCTTCTTCAATGGCTTAAAGCTTCTCTATCAGGGGACATGAGACAATGACCTGCTTGTGTGTTTTTCCCCTAGGGTTTTGATTCAACAATATTCATAACCAGATGCAAGAAATTAAACTACAACCATTCAATCAAGAAGTTTTGCAGAAAAATACTTACAAATCATCAGGAAATAATCATGCAAACCCTAGTTGTAAACCTTCCTTCAAGAGAAACACCATAAATGCCAAAAATCTCCTCCTTCAACAAGTGTGCATCACTTAGTTCAACCAATTAACCAAGATAGGGCAGAAAAATCAGACCTCACTAATGAGTGAATGAGTTATGATGATAAAATGAGGATAAAACTCTTCAATATATAGTGTATCAATGACCTAATTTACTTTTTAGGTCATAAAAAGGCCGACAAGGCCATAATACCAAAATACTATTGTTTTGACATTAAATTGTCAAACTAAATCCTAAATCAAGCTGAAAAGGAAATAAAATTGCCCTCAAAGAAGACGTCAGCCCCTTCTTAGGCAAATGGGGCATCCTGGAGAAAAACGTTATCCCTCACTAGGCCTCTCCAACCTACCACATGTGCCAATGCTACCTAATATGCCTCCCAAGGCATCCATGAAGATGGGTGATGTCATGGTCAAGATGGTGACATCCTAGGCCTTCCAAAGCTAGCGTTCCACTGAAAAGGGGGCATTCCTCCTAGGTCTAGTTTTGCCAAAGTGCCCCTGATGGGAGGTCCTCTTCCTCTCAGGTGAAAAACATTCGATCATCCTCTGCCCTATCTTTTCCCCTTGATGGGGTCTCAGCATCCATCTGGTGGGCTCTTCAACCCCATGGAGGTCCGAACTGATCATCTCCCCACGTGGACCGGTCCAAATGGTACTTTTCCGTCAGGTATGGTCCTGCACATCAAAGGCTTTGCCCTCCATGGGCTCATCAGTCACAAGTATCATAGCAATTTCAATCACATTTCATCATTAATATTATCAAACATATGCATAAAATCCCTAATACATCTACCAATAGCTCAAAGACATTACATAAGCCTTCAATAAAAGTCTAGGGAAAAGGCCAAGGCGTCCTATTGGGCTAGTGTCCACAGAAAAAGGAAAGTTCCAGAGAAACCCCATCCAATCCATGTAAGTGGATGATGTGGTCAGGGGAAGTCCAAGCATGTGGGTGTATTAAGGACCAAGGATGCAATGTGTTACCTGTGGGTGCCTTTGTAGAAGGCGAGTTGTCCCTGTCATGGATGCATTTTTTCCAAGCCCATTTTTGCCTTTATTCTTTTAACTCTTTTATTCTTTATTTGTTTTAATTTTTTGTTCAAGAGCTAACCAGGGGACACTGCCTTGGCATGGTGACCAGAGCTAACAGCGTTACCCACAAGTACTTTTGCAGAAATGAGAAGGTCGGCTCGTGATGAGACCCCCTTTCCCTTGGCCATGCAACCAAGAGTCATTGCCCTGGTGTGGCAACCAGCTGATGGCAATGTCATACTGCTAGGTACCCATGGACCTAATAGGTTGGCTCGTGATGAGACCCCTTATCCTCTGACTAGGTCCTGATTCTTTTATTTGTTTTGGTTTTTGTTCAAGAGCTAACCAGAGGACACTGCCTTGGCATGGCAACCAAAGTTGACAGCGTTACCCACAAGTACTTTTGCAGAAATGAGAAGGTTGGCTTGTGATGAGACCCCCTTTCCCTTGACCATGCAACCAAGATTCATTGCCCTGGCATGGTAACCAGCTGATGGAAATTTCATACTGCTAGGTACCCATGGACCTAATAGGCTGGCTCATGATGAGACCCCCTATCCTCTGACTAGGTCTTTGTTTTATTAATTTTTTGGGTCCCTCTTATTTCTTGCTGAGAATCTTTTTGTTGCTTTCTCGGGGATCCCTGGGTGAAGCATCTCGATGTTTATTCTTAGGCTTTTATCTTTTACCATCTTGATTTTACCTTCTGGGCCTTTAGCCCCTTCTTCCCACGAGGTAAGGTGCAATCCTAAAAAAGTTCAACCCAATGCCCGGACAAGGGGAATGGGATAGATGAGTGCGAAACATGATGTAAAAGTGGTATTATGATGGGAGCGGACGATGGCTTTTCAGAAATCCCCCCAGTGGAAAACCAAAACCTACAGACACAAGCTTGCTAGGGCACCCTGTCAATCCCCCCAAACATTTTCAAGTGGGAAAATGTAAGATCCAAGTAGTTTTTAGAGATAAAATGAATTAGATGCATATATTTAAAGGTTTCAATGATCAAAAGTGACACATACCATGATACTTGGACCAATTACCTCATGGAGCAAGAACCTCTTCTGATACCAGACCAAGCCGATGGTGATGGATGCCACTGCTACTAGTGGTATGAATATGATAGAAAAAGAAAAGGTGGGCCCTCCAGGGCCATGCTCAGGTCAATCATGCTCTCGGTGCTCCATTTCTAGGACCTGTGGGCCTCGAGACATGATCTCCTAGTTATCCCTAAAAAGTGGGGATAACAGGGTCGAGTAATATTATTCGACCACGCATGTATATCACAGAGTTATAGCACATGGAAAACCCTTGTTTGTAGAAACCCTAAACACCCTAACCCTTGGGATAGAAACAAAGTGGAAAAGGAACAAACAAGAGTTATTGTCATGCAGCCTTGCCTCCTGCATTTGGGTTGCAATATTCCTACACATTTCTTCCTGTTAAGAATTTGGCCATTTTTCCACTACAGTATTATTCAAATCGGAGTATAACTCTGCAGGAGTTTAAAAAAAGAGTATAGTTGTCACATCAGCACCTTTATTAGGGACCTATCCCATTGGATTCCTCTCATCACCCTGATCGTAGTGGTAACTTTCATTTTCAAGCCTTTTTTTCACTGGACCTGACCGCCTTCCCGACGCCCCTATTTTCCACCCCTCCCATTATATTTCCCTTTTAGCCCTGATTATTTTGGTACCTATCACTTATAAAAGCACTTCTTTTCTATGGTCCCACCCACCCATTTCCCCTTCCAGGAAGCTCTCATATCCAAATGGCCACCACTCACAACCAAGACCTGCAAGCTTTCATCACTTAGAACTCGAGACCTGCATTACAAAACTCGAGACCCAAGTCCAACAACAATTTGATTCCATGGATGCCAAATTCATGGGAGAATTTTCCACCCTCCAGTTTGTTGTCAACCAATTGTTGAATCACCCTGAGGGCCCTTCCTCCTCGGACCAACTGTCCCACTTAGATGATGTTGATTCCTCCCATTCTATGATTTTTCGATCCAACTCCTTTCATCATGACCCCCATCTTCCCCGAGTTCATGTCAATAAATTTGATGCCTCCCAACCTACGGGTTGGGCCACTCCAATTATTAAGGTCCTAACCCGCACATAGGTAGATCAATGTATTTGGATGTAATAAAGGTCAATATTAATAAGACCTTTCAATAAAATAGAATAAGGCGGATGTAAGAAGACCTAATAGAAGCTTTCGCTTCTAGAAGGATCTTCCTCTAGATGCTTCTCTTAATAGACATATTTAGTATAAATAAGAGGCGAGGGTATGAGAACCCTAGCTTGGAGATTATTGTAACAGAGCGTTGCTCGACTGGAGGTTTCCTCCTCGAAGAGGCCCGTGAACATTGCTATCTAATTCAAGTGCTATTTTTGTTGCTATTTCGTATATCATTTCTGTGTATTGTGAAGATTATGCTGGATATTTTTACTGTTATTCTGTCATTTCTAGCATTTCATTTCTATTCTGCATATTTTATATATCTGGTATCTTGCAAGTGGTATCAGAGCACTTTCCTTGGCAGAAATTGTGGGTATTTTTTTTTCAGAGTAGAGACGTATTTCGACGTCTTTAAGCCACAGAGATCTGTCGTTACGCACATAAACCCGCAGTTGTGGGATTTATACACGCAGGAAATACAAGTGGTTCTTAAGCGCACATCTGTTGGCCACCCTTGTAACCCCTGTTGGTACCCCTTCGAGTGGTAGCACATCAGACAGCACATGTGTACGGATCGGCCTAGATTTCCTGAAGCCCTCTTTAGATAAACCTATCGGCCACCGGACTGCTATAGTGTCACCGAGAACAGCACTCGGGAAGATACTCTCTAGTACCTGGGTAGTCAAGTAGTACGGCTAAGGGTACGGTCTATCCTCCTTAGTTAGTGCCCTGAGATATTGGGCCAAGTACTATTGTTGGACCCCGCATGTATATCAGAGAGCTATAGCACAGGGCAAACCCTTGTATGTAGAACCCTTGAATACCTAACCCTTGGGGAACATAAACAACAACATAAACAAATTAAACCGGTGAGATCTATTTGACTCGCATCTGTGTTCGAGTTGCTAAGTAAATACTCTTTGGTTCAGAATTTGTGGATTTCAGCACTGCAGCATTCTTCAGATCAAAGCATAACCCCGCAGTTGTAAACAAAAAAAAAAAACGAGTCTGGAAATTTTTTCACCATTATTTGAGACCTATTCCATTATATTCATCTCATCTCCCTTATCATTTTCATCCATATCATTTTTCTGCAAAAATTTCTGACCGCACCCACCCCCTTTTCAGTTCACCCATTTTTTCCCATTTTTTCCCATTATTTGAGACCTATTCCATTAGATTCATCTCTTCTCCCTTATCACTTTCATCCATCTCAATTTCTGCAAAAAAATTTGACCCCACCCGCTCCCTTTTCAGTTCACCCATCATCATGGCCCATACCCGTAACCAAGAACTAGAGTCTCTCTTCACCACCCTACAATCTAGTTTACTTGAGACCCAACAAGAAGTGTAGCAACTCAGTGCTACTATTGCCTCCCGTGATGCCTCCATGAATGCATCCGTAAATGTAGCAGTGAAGTCCGCAATGGCGGAAGTCAAAAATGAACTGACCTCCCAGCTGGAATCTATCTTTGAAGCACTCTGCACCAAACTCAAGCTCCCTACAGATGACTCTTTTCCTGAGGCACATAAAAAAACTGAGGGTGAAACTTCTTCCCATTCCTTTCAAACCCATCACTTTCAAAGGGACATACGCCTTCCGTGGGTGGATGTAACCAAATTTGATGGCTCGGACCCCACTGGTTGGGTCACACAAATGGAACATTATTTCTCTCTCTACAACATTACAGATGACTTGGCCAAACTCCGGTAT
>ML811072.1:8563-20000 GCA_009831015.1 Picea engelmannii
TTTTTATTATTCTGTCTATTGATTAATTGAGCCCACTTTTTGTTATATGTGTTTATTTATTTATATATATTTTAATGTTTTTTATTATTTTATTATTTTGTGGAATTTTTACCATTATTTTAATGCTTTATATTACATGGAAATCTCTCCCATACTCGACTCTAGAGGGTATTTGGGCTCCATTAAGATTATGTTTATTTGATTATATAATTAGATATAATTTTGAGACTATAAACCAACATAGATTCATTTTAACTAGGATCTATCAAGCCTCCAGAGAGATCAAATCTTTGGAGGTTCAAACATTTCTCAAGTTTTGCACTCTAAAAGAGGTTTTCACTTTGATAGATTTAATCTCTTTAGGATTAATACATATTGGTTAAGATGGATCTAGAATGGTTATAATCCATAATAACAATAACTCCAAATTATAGCTAAACCATAACATAAAAAACATATAAATCCAATACTTTAACAAGTAAACTATGTAGAGTAGTTAGATAGTACTTACCTTTTAAGAAACAAAAAGTACTAGTTAACACAAACAAAAAAAAGAGGTAACACATAAGTAAGAAAACCAAAATAAATCTATCTTGGGCAGGTACTAATATTCTCAGCAATAAATTGATGTGAGACCTTCGTTCTTCCGCAGCAATAAAGTGTTGAGCCTTGGACACCGGATGGCCAAGTCCTTGTTGATTGTGTTAGTTATCTTGTTTTGAATCAATGAAATCCTATGTGCACCCCATTACTCTTAAGCTGGAGGTAATTCTTTCAAATCTTTTCCCAGCAATAAGAAGCACTTATCTTCCTCGTGAGATTCAAAAAGAGATAAGAGATGCATCAAATCTTCCATTCCATACCGTACCATGATGCATTGTTCCACCAGTTCTTCTATGTAAGAGAATGCTACATCGTATGCATCGACTCCAGCAGAATCTTGAGCGATCCATGGATACACTAAATATTCGAATTTTATTGGAGTATTTGGAGGAAATGATGAAAAATAAAGAAAACAAGGGTTCAAATGATGAAGCAAAGCCTGGTAACTTAACCTCATAGTGGGCATAACCTGGAGATTTACGATGTCTGCTTCATCTAGACAAGACAAGTATGCTTCCAAGGTATACTGAATCTTCTTTACCCATGCCATGGACCTCCTTGTTGCTTTGATGGCCAAAGGTAGCCCCGAACATTTCTCTATAATAATATGTTTGGGATCAAAACCCTCCATCTCGCTTGGAAGTTTTCTATCATTGGTCTCCTTGGTCTTGAAAGCATGAATGCAGAACAATTAGAAAGAAGAATAGTCACTATTATTATTATTGCTATTATTGCATGTACAAACCCAAATACAATATATTTATATAAGTGTTGTGAGATTAAACTTATTCCAAACTTAAAGGTAGAGGTTGAGCGAATATCTCAAGTGTCTCTAAAAAAATCAAACCAAATCTACTAAAGTATTAATTCTAACACCCTTCCTTAATGCTTACATCACAAATAACAATACTGAAATCATGTAAAAGTATTTTTGAACTTCATCAACATCTTGATCCACTTTTGAACTCTTGTAGACTACACTCTTTCTCATCCATTCATTCAATTTATCACTTTATCCATTGAATATACAATTGATTCTAACCATCGATGACATTTTTGTAATGATCGACAATTTTTGACATACTTACATCTGTCAAAGTCGATAGCTCATTGTATTTGATAGAAAAGCAATCTAGATACTGAATCACTCTATTGACATGCTCCCATTTGTCGAAGTACATAGAGTGATGCATTCGCCAACTATATAGGAGAGAAATCTAGATATTGAATGTATCCATCAAACAATCTTTCAAAGTGACCTATTTCACACAGGTTTATAAACACACAAGGATAAAAAATATAACCAGTAGTCGTTTTTCTTGGGTTACTGAATTCTCAAAGAACCACAAGTTGTAATAGACTATAGGCATAATCAAACTATTGATGTGTTCTTGTGGCACCACATACATCAAGAAACACCAACTTAAATTATGTTAAACTTTGTTCTATAAGAGGTTCTCCATCATATAATTTTACAAGCAAAATAGATACAACATACTTGCACACACAAATCTGCATATATTATCAACATAAGCTAGGATTCCATGCCCACGCACTACACCTTTCCCACACGTTTTTGGAATTAACATTCTCGACAACATCGATAGCCAGAAAATGAATAGAATTGATTAGGTTCCATTGGTTGTACTTGGACAGGACATAAATCACTACATCATCTGGAAGATCATCAAAATGATTAACAACAGGTTTGTTGAATGGAGTAATTTCTCCCACTTGTTTGACCAAGTATATGGATAATAGGTGAATTTTCATTTATTAGGTAGGTGAAGGATGGATTGTTGTAGAAAAATATCCCGTTTCATGTATTTGAATTTTAGTTTTTCATATGAATATGGAGAAGAGCTTAACAACTCCATTGTTGTTGTGTGAGTATGCTTTCCTCTGCTTGAACTTGAGCATGGTATCAGAGAGAAATTTGCAGGTTGTTGGAGAGTATTTTCGAGCTTGGTTGAGCCATAACAGGAAGAGGAGATTGTTAAAGGTCGTTATGGTGCAACACTTTTAGGAAAAACCCTTCAAAAAATCACGTATTTGAAGGTGGTTTCCCCCTACCTATGTACACAGAGAGACCAGGAGAAGGAGGTCGCCCCAAAGAGTGGATAGGGTGGGACCAAGTCTTGACACTTGAATTTTTTCGATCGGTCGCCCAAAGGGTGTCGACAGGAAGTGACCAGGCTAAGAAAAGTTATATGTTTTGTCCGTTTCGACAGAAGAAAGGGTTTTTTTTGTTGAGATCTAAGTCAGAAAGGGGGAGTTGACTGTCAATAGTAGACTCATGGCATCTAGCAGCAGTTGAGCATTGTCACAAGGACAGATTTTAACAGGTAAAAATTATGATGGTTTGTCTATCAAAATGAAAATTTTTATCCGGTCTGAATATTGTTGGGAAGCAGTAGTTAATGGGTTCACAAAAACAAATCCGGTTGATTTATAAGCCATGACAAACACACATAGAAATGCTATGGGAGAAATCAAAAAACAAAAATACAACAAATCCCTATGGCTCATCCAACAAGGGTTAGAGGAATATATTTTCCCGAAATTCACAGTAGCAGATCATACCAAACATGTATGGGATTCTCTCAAAATCGCTTATTAGGGAACATATAAATTAAAAAAATGCAAAGTTGCAGACACTCAAGAAATTTTTTGAGACTCATCAGATGAAGGATTCAGATTCTGTGGACCATTTCATGACCAATGTTACGAGCATCGTGAATGAGCTGCGCACACATGGATAATACATTCAAGAACAAAAGGTCATTGAGAAGGTACTCAGAAGCCTTCTTGATAAGTTTAATATGGTCATGGTCACCATAGAAGAGTCAAAAGACATGTCAACATTGATAGTTGAAGAACACATGGGATCTTTGTTAACTCATGAGAATAGGTTCAGTGGAAATATTGAATCTTTGAAGAACACATTCTAGTCTCAGGCCTCCATAAGCAGAGGTAGAGGTCGAGGGAATAGAAGCAGAGGCAGATGAGGACTCTCTCAAACAAGAGAGAGGTTAACTTTAGAATACTCAAAACATAGTGAACATTCAAAACAACCACAGAAAAACTCTTAGAACGAAAGGGGGAGAGGCAAAAATTTCAATCAACCAAGCTAAAATGACAAATCAAGGATCCAGTGTTATTATTTCAAGAAATTTGGTCATTATGAAAGTGAATGCAAAAAGAAGCAATAATATCTGAATAGAGGCAGAGAACATGTCACCAACATTGAAGAAGGAACATTTGAGTCAATATTCTTCTCATGCCAAGTTATAGAAGAAGCAAGCCATAGTCATGACCTATGGTTATTGGATAGTGGCTGCAACAATCATATGACAGGTAACAAAGATTTGTTTTCTAGTTTAGATAGCTCTGTCACATCTCAAATTAAATTAGGAGATGATTATCAAAAGAAAGTGTTAGGAAAGGGTGTGGTTTTTGTATTGACCAAACAAGAAGAAAAGAAGGATATTCATGATGTTTTTTAATGAACGTTGTGAAGAACAAAATAATATGTCATAGGCTAAACGTTCTATGAAGGTTTTTCGACAATTTTTTCAAAGACATTTGCTTGAAATTCAAAAGAAAATTGTTAGATTTGTATATTTTAGTGATTATTTATGTATAATTCGAGTGTCCCAGGGGTTTTTTCAGCATGTTGATTCCATTTCTGCATTCAAAATTGGATTTTAAACAACAAAAAATAGTGATTTCGTGCATATTTTTATCACATCCGTCGAATAATATTTTTGAATAAACTTTGATCGCATGTTCATTCAACTCAACCACACTTGAATTTGAATAATCAACTTTGTAAAATTAGCGGACAGCTTCCAGCCATGAAAAATAATTTTATTTACAACCAAAGAGATTAACATTTTATTTATTTCTACTCTTATAACCATTATAAAATAGTGAGCTACTTCTATAATTGAATTTGGATTATGAATGTGATAAAATTTGTGGAAACTTGAAATGTGAAAATTATTATATTTTATTTTAAAAACATTTATATATAATTAAAAGAAAAAGTTGAATGAAAAGTCAATTGTATTTTTCAAATTATTAATTTTTGTATATATATATATATATATATTTTAAGAAATAGGATATACACTTTAATTTTTTATTTTTTTTGGTAAGTGAGTGTGAGTATCTGTATTACTAAAAAAGAATAATATACAAAAAGAGGAACTCCTTGGTTTGACAAAAAGGAAACCAACCCAAGGGTTTCAGAGTTGTGTTCTTTGAGATAACAAAGGGGTATGGCTAGACCGCCACATTAGGAAACCGGTCCAGTCCCATCATATCCAGTTTTTGACAAGCTAATCATAACAGAAAACATAAAAAATACAAGACAATAATTGAGACAGACCCAGTAACATTCACTGATCATTGGCTAACCCAGCGCTAGTCCAGGATTATGATATGTTTCTTTCCATCTTTCGCCTTGTCCTTGTTCTCCTCCTTTTGGGCCACCGTGTGGGTCTTCCTGATCCAGGCTAGTGCTCCATTTCCATCAGCTGGCGTGATGTCCATATGATGGACATAGCGCAAGTATAAGTGGAATTTGTAAGCCATTCGCTCCAACTTCTCCTTCTAGTTCTTCTGTTCCTCTGCAATTCATTTTGTACTAGTGTCCAGGTTGCTGAGGCGACTCAAGATTTCTTTTAGCAATTTTTTGTGGTCCTTGTTACCCTTCCGGCTGGCAGATTTATTTTCTATGCTCACTTTTCCTATTAACATCTTTGTCTTCCATGCCATCTCTACCGTCTTATGGTAGAGGGTTTCCCTGGACTGCGTGGTCCCTAGGTCCGTTATCCAGTCCGCTTCCTAGCTCAGTTCCTCCCAGGCTTTGCTCTTGCGCTTGGTAGTGATTTCCTTCTCCCACCTGGTGATGGTCGCTTTTCCTTTTCATTCAACTAGCACTTGGAAGGTGCCCTTGGCATCTCAGGCTACTTGCTCAATCCTTGAAATCCTCCTATGGCTTGTCGAATTTTCTTCCATCTGGGTGTTTCTTTTGATGTGTGTTTTCTTCATATGCACCATCTTGGCTAGCTTGTGGCGGTTCTTTCCCTGAATTCTCCTCTTGTTCCTATCGACCCAGGGGTTCCTTCTTTTTGAGCCCTTGTTTTTTTGGTGGCTCCTGCTGTTGCGCTTTTCCTAGCTGCATCTATTCCTAGTGCTTCACCTCTTATGGAAATTCTCTTGCTGTAGACTCGTCCTTGCAATAATGGTTTTCCCGTAGAGGTGGTCCTTCTCGTCCTTTTTCTCTGTCTCGTTATGTGTGACCATGACAATTCGTCTGTTATCCCTACGTCGTCCATTGCCCCTTCTTGTTGTGTAACCAACTGTGCTCTTTCCCGTACCTGTGCTTGGGAGAGGTGTAACCATACTGGTGCGTGGTAACATCTTTTGTCCTACGTCACTCACGACCTGCTGAGTCCCATCTGTACTTTCCCCTACACTTTTTCCTACTGATGTGACCTTGATGTCGTACCCCCATCTGTTGTGTAGTTTGATCCTGCATTGTCAATTGTGATCAGATGTTGGCCATGAAGGTTTTTCCTGGATTCGTCATGCCCGCCTATTGGCCTTGCACCACTCCTCTCGATGTGACCTTCCGTACTTAATTTTTCGTCACAGTATTTTGTCTCTAGTTGTATGCAGTCTGTTCTGAATTGACCGTTTGGGATGTTTCTCCAGGTGGTGTCTAACTTTGATCCTTCCTTGCTAACCCCTTCATTAGCGATTATGTTCGCTAAGCCATTCGCTGACCTACATACCCAACGCAACTCCACTATGTTCATTTTTTGCATATGCTCTTGGATTTTTTGCAGGGAGTGTGCCAAGCGCCAGTGTCTCTGAACTTTGCCCACTCTGGTGCCATTTTGGAGTCTCTTCACCTTGTTGATTACCAAAGTGGAGTCACTTCCACGATAGTGTTTTTCATCCTTTCACGGATTAGAATCTTGAGGCCGATCTCCAGGGCTCTGAATTCCGCTATGTTGTTAGTTGAATTTCCCATACTCCCAGCGTACAACCGAATTATGTTGCTACCACTATCCCTGATAACCCCTCCCATTCCTGTCATGCCTGGGTTTCCTTTTTCTGCCCCATCGAAATTCAACTTGAGGGACCCTGTTGGAGGGGGATTCCAGTTGCGCTCACCTATTTGGAGTTGTTGTGGTCGTCCTATTTGTGTGCGGTTGTGCCCATCTTTTAGGTGAAAATCTTCTAGGACTCTAGAGTCCCGACCTGCGAGTTTCACTTTCCCATTCTGGCAGTTGTGGCTCTACATCGTTTCTCTTGTCATGGAGATTATTTTTTCTTTGATTTTCCCTTCCGGAAGGCTTTCATTCTTGAAGATGCGTCAGTTCCTTTCTTTCCATATTGTCCATATGTTCATCCCCAAAATGAGAGTCCAACATAGGTTCACCTCTTCATTTTCGCTATAACTCTCATTCCAGTTGTTGATGGTTGCGCAGATGTTACCTCGGGTCCTATTGGATTGTCAAAAAATACCTTCCACCCAGTTCCATATCTTTGTTGTGTAGGTACATCCATCGAGGAGATGATTCATTGTTTCTTCCCTAGCTTGACAGAGGTGGCACCGTGACGAGCTTATGAAGCTCCTTTTCCTTAGGTTTTCCTAGGTTAGAATTTGGTTGTGAATTACTAACCATTTGAAATTTTTTATTTTTGGCCACTCAAGGCTGCTCCAGAGCTTATCCCATAGTTGCGCTAGGTATTCTTGGTCTTGGTCCACGATGTATTGTTGGGCTTCCTTCAAGTTGAATTCCCTGCCATTTTTCCAACCCCATATTAATTGGTCTTCTTCTTCCGAGACTGCAATTTTCCTTTTCCCCAATTCCTCCTCCACCTCTTTCGTGCTTGTTTTGGTCCGATATCTAGTTTGGGAATTGAGATTGTCCCAGATTCTCCATATGTTTCAATCTGTTTCTTGCTTCCAATAGTGGTGTACTTTGGTTTTTCCTTGCGCGATCATGTCCTGTTAGAGTTCCTCTCTGTCCAGATTTCCATTTTGGGTTCCTGTTGCCAGCCATCCTCCCAGAATCTGGTTGTTTAACCATTCCTTACTTCCCAAAAGCTGTGTTTCTGGACCTAGGTTTTGTTGCACCAAGCTATGTTCCAGATGGCTGATCCCTCCCTAGTGCCCATAAAACGAATTCAGTCTTGGTCGTTTATGTCTGAGGCATACTTGGCCTTCCAGGTTTGACCATGGGGTAGAAGTTTCTTTAACCCATCGCCACTAGAGTTTCTCCCCATAAGCTTCGTTGGTTACTTGTGGGTATTGTATCCCCAATCCTCCTTTGCATTTTGGCTTGCAAACCTTCTCCCAAGCCACCAGGGCCCATTTTTTCTTTGTTTCCTCTCCTCGCCATAGGAAGTCCCTTTGGATGGTCCTTATTTTTTCTAGTATTCCTTTGGGGGCGGGAAATATAGACATCATATAGGCTGGAATTGCTTGCAGAACCATCTTGGTCAATATAAGTCTCCCCACAAGGTTGAGGGATCTATACGTCCACTTTTTCACCCTCTCTTGTAGCTTGTTGAACACTCCTTCCCAAGTTTCCATTTTGTATGCTCTGTCCATCAAGGGGATGCCAAGTATTTGGTTGGGAGTGTTTTTCACTCAAAGCCCAAAATATTTGCCAGGTTCCTTTGGATTGCAGGGTTGGTGTTGAAAAAGTAGATCATCGATTTGGAATGGTTGATCTCGGCTTCCAGGGCTTCCCCAAACTCTTCTAAGATCCTTTTGAAAGTTTTCTCTTCCTTTACCATGGGTATGCCATGGAGTAAGGTGTCATCCATGAACTGTTGGTGTGTGGAAGCAGGGAAATTTTTGAAAGGTTTGAGGCCTGTTATTTCTCCTATTGTTGTTGCACTTTTTATGCTTCGACTGAGACCTTCCATCATCAGGATGAATAGGAAGGGGGATAGAGGATCTCCTTGTCTGATGCCTCTAGTAGGCCAGAAGGGATTGGATGGGGCTCCATTTATAAGGAGCAAGTAACTTGTCATTAAGACTAGGCTAATAATCCAGCTGATCCAGTGTTGGGTGAAACAAAAGGCTTCCAAAGTATTAACCATTTAGTGCCAGATAATTTTTTCATAGGATTTTGCTAGGTCAAGTTGTATTATCATCCCCTCTCTCCTCTGGATTTTCAAGGTGTGGATTAGCTCATGGGCATGGATGATGTTGTCCATGATATGTCATCCTTCCACAAAACCCACCCGTTCTTGTGAAATCAGTGTGGGTAGGAGGGGTTTCAATCTATTGGCTATGACTTTGGAGATTATCTTGTAAACCACATTGCATAAAGCTATGGGTCTGTAATGGTCAGGGGTCCTTGCTTCATTTTCTTTGGGGATTAGAGTAATCATTGTGGCATTTAATTCTTTTAGGATGGAGGTTGACCATCTAGAKTCCTCCACCACCCTCTAAACATCATGTTTGACCACTTCCCAATAGGCTTTGAATAATTYCGTTGTGAAACCATCTGGACCTGGGGATTTCCCATTGGGCATATCTTGGATCACTTGATCTATTTCCTCCTTAGCTATGGGTTTKTTTAGKTTGTTATTATGTTCCTCGGTGACCAGATGGGGGATGTGTTGTGTTATCCTTTGGATGGCCTTCGTTCGGTCTTTGTTGGGTTCCTAGGCTATCCCATGGAAGTGACTTACCAGGGTATTTTCAATMTCCTTGTTGGATTCTCGCTCGATCCCATCCYGATCCTTAATTTTYAGGATTTTGTTGTGGGTTCTTATAGCAATGGTTGTTCTATGAAAAAACTTGGTGTTCCTCTCTCCTTCCTTTAGCCATCTAATTCAGGACTTTTGGCGCCATATAATTTCTTCTTGCTGGAATCTTCCCTCCCATTCCTAGGTCATTTGGATCTCTTCCTTTTTTCGATCCTCTGTATAGCCCTCCACTATGCAAACTTCCTGGAGTCTTCTCATTCTATCTTCAATATTTTTCTTCTCTTGGTTTATGTTGCCAAAAATTTCYTTGTTCCACTCCTTAAGCTTATATTTGATGTACTTTAGTTTCTTATAGAGTTTGAACATCCATGTCCCTTGCTCCGGTTGTTCCTCCCGCCACCACTGGTTGATGTTCTCCTTGAAGGTGGGGTGTTCAATCCAAAATTTCTCAAATATGAATGGTCTATTCTTCGGGGTGGTTGGGAAGTCTGCTTCCAGTTGGATTGGCCAGTGATCAGAACCCCCCCCAGGGAAGGATGTTGCAATCTAAGGTTAACCCCTGCATAATGATGGATTCCGACTCCAAGAATCTGTCTAGTCTAGTCGCAACATGATGTTGATTTATCTGTTTATTGTTCCAATTGAAATGTTTGTTATTGGTTCTGATGTGCACCATCTTCGTTGTGTCTATGAACATTGAGAATTATTCCACATCTCTATCCAATCTCCTGGTGCCTCCTTTTTTATTCGCAGGTGATGTGATGATGTTGAAGTCCCCTGCCAGGATCTAGTGGAGGTTGTTAGAGCATACTTTTAGGTCTTCTAGGTCTAGAAGCATTCTTCTCTTTTCCTCTAGCATCTGGGGTTCATACACATTAGTGCATAGAATCATCTTTGTATTCCCAATGATTTGCATGTTAACTGAAAGTGTGTGCCTGGTAGCCTCAGTTGCTATTAGGTTCATCACTTGTGAGTTCCACAAGGTGAGGATACCTACTGCCATATGCTGTCCTTCGAAAACCAACATCTTGTACTTGCTCCATTGTTTTTTGTTGATTGTTTCCATTCTGTCTATAGTGCATTTTGTCTCTTGGATGAAACAAAGGTCCTGTTGTTCCTTCCTAAGTCTATTTCTAAGAATTCTCTGCTTTCGTGGGTTGTTTAGGCCTCTTATATTCCATGTTATAATATTCATTTAAACATGTGGGGGGATTTGGGAAAGATATTTTTGATCTTACCTGAGTTTATCAGCAGAGCTCCTAGTTCCTGTAGGGCTACATTGTTTGATTTCCTACATTTTTTCCTTCTCGTCTGCTTGGGTGAGAATTGTGGTTGTCCTTCCCCTGCTTTGATTCCTAGGTGTCCTATATCCCCGTGTGTGTGCTTGAGCCCTATGGATTTGGCTTCCTCCCTTAGGAGGAACATGTATTGGATGTGGTCTAGTTTCTCTGCTGGTACATTGTCTACGCCCTGCCTTTTCCATTGCTCCAGTATGTTCAGGAGATCGATCCCTTCCCTTTACATAATGTCTCTGAGATCAAGATCTTTCGTTCCTACCTCGCTTGGAGTCATTTCCATGTCTTCGTCTACCTCCTGCATGGGGGTGGGGGTATCTATGGTTTCTCCGTCCATAGGAGTTGTGCTACCCCCCTGTCCCATCTCCTTTCTTAGGCTCTTTGTATCCTCATTTGTTGCTTGTTCTCTGGCTTCTTTAGCTTTTGTCTTTTCCTTTCCTCCTTCCTCCCCTTTGTTGGTCTTGTCCCATCCTTGTGTTTTATTCTTGGCCTCTAGATTTCTCTGTGTTGGGGTTTTACTTTGTTTCTTGTTAGCTCTGTTTCTGTGGTTTGGTTTTATAAACCCATCCTCATTCTGCTGTAGTTTGGGGTTTTCCGCTTCTTGTTTTTTAATGATCGAACATTCTATGATTAGGTGTCCATGTTCGTGACATATTATGCATCTGAAGGGGATCTACTCATAGTCAATGTTTTGTATCCATTCCTCCTCCCTAAATTCTAGGCTTATGGCTTCTGGGAGTGCCCCCGACACATCCATCTCTATGCAGATTCTTGCATAAGATGTGTATCGT
>ML811072.1:47798-58861 GCA_009831015.1 Picea engelmannii
GTACTAGCGTACATCTAGCATCGAGATTGCAGGTAGCTTATGGTGTACAATGTTTGGAACCAACACTGTTCAACTGGAGCGTAGGGTTCCTTCGGAATGTGAAGGAACAGGTTTCACGGTGTAGGATGGGGCAGAAACAGTTCGGATACGACTCTTTATCGGTTTCATTTTTCTTAGAGAGCATCCCCCAGATGTAGCCTTAGATAGCACTGGCAGTGAGACCAGTGGAAGAACCACGGATGGAGAGGTGGACTAGTCTGTCTCTGAGGCTGTAGCGGAGTCAGAGTTCCATTTCACCGGTGACTTCTTCGCTTGGTTGAGATGACAGTATCTCTGGATAGAAGACTTCCCGTATGCTGAGGTGGACTTCTGCGGGAGCATGGATTTGATTCTACCCGTGGGGGAAGATTGGGATGCATCAGGTAAGAGACTGAGCAACACCTTGTCTAGTTTTTGTTTTTTAATTTTTTTAATGTATATATTTTTTTTGGGTACGTAGAAGAGTTTTTAATGGATGTATTGTTTTCAACATGGAGACAAGGGAGCAGTGCGCCCAGCTGAGATACCGATACCAGGACATCGTGGGGGTGCTCCGGTCGCAACAGATCCGGGAGTACCAGTGATAGGTCTCCAGGAGGTTGAAAGAAACCTTCAAGGCCTCACGATGGGCATTCCTCCTCTACGGAGGGGAGAAGTGCCTTTACATCTGCAGAGGCACACTGTGGGAGTGCCAGAGAGTGTCAATTCTCTACTCAGACGCATAGTGCATGCAGTGATATGTTACTGTCAACACAATGTAGTGTAGGGAGATTATAGTCTCTTCGGTGATCTTATTTTGTATGACTTGTCAGGCGATGTTGTATGGGTGTAAAGACCCAACATTTTGCTCTTCTAAATACTTTTTTGATGTAATCAAAACATTTTCAGTCACGCTATGTATATATATACTGTTCCAAGTTTTTACAATGCCAAATGATTTGTACATGATGATGCCTTTAATGTGATGTGTTTTAATTTACATGTGATGTACAATTTTGCTTTCCTTTATAAAATCTTATATATGGGCGAGATACCGATCCATGATGTAATTAGCTAACGAATCCGAAACACTGTTGAGTTCTCTTGGAATATGTATGTATTCAATGTAATCAAACATTCGTTCGAGACGACGAACATGTAGATGGAGACGTAGCAGGATAGGATTACGAATATCGTAGATATGATTGAGTTGATAGACCATGAGTTGGGAGTCTAAGTAAACAATGAGATGAGAGATAACTAGGGAGGAGGCTTGGGTCAAGAGTCCGATGACAACATGATATTCTGCCATGTTATTAGTCGCTAGCCCTAAGCAAATACCTCTTGAACTCACCACCTCGTTAAATTGGTAAATGACCCATGCTGCCGAAGCAATGTTCCGGGTGTGTCGACTAGCGCCATCTGCAAACCCGACAAAGATAGGAAAGAAAGACGTCATCTGCGCATGAAAACACAAGGCATAGTCATGAGTGGCAAGGGTAAATACTCGAGCACGCAAAAGAAACAGACACAACAAACTAAAATACAATAATGTACAAAGTACACATGCTAGGTGATCTAGGCATAGTAGTTTTTGAGGTAAAGCCCATTCCGGGGCTCTCCCAGGGAGGTTCCATCATAATCGACTAACTCATAGGCGCCTCTATGCAAAACACATTTCACAATGTAAGGACCATGCCACATAGGTTCTAACTTACCTGTCCCCATTTTTTCATGAGCCTGGTCATAGACGAGGACTAAGTCTCCTTCTGCAAAAGTCTGAGGATGGACGGATTTTTCGTATTGATTTTTAATTCGTTTCTGATGTGCCTCGTTAACAAGAGCGACATCACGACGTGTTTCGTCCAGTTTGGATAGATATAAGAAACGTTCCTCCTCGGCAGAAGTATGGGGTAGGAGTTCTACTTTAAGTTTCAAAGATGGAATCTCACACTCGATTGGTAAAACGGCTTCGATGTCATATACTAACTGGAAAGGAGTAAACTCAGTTGTGGTTTTCAGGGAAGTACGGTAAGCCCAGAGAGCGGAGAAAAGTTGTAGATGCCAGGATGTCTTATTTGCCCCTACCATGCATTGAATCATGGTTTTGAGGACCTTGTTGATAGCTTCAACTTGTCCGTTGGCTTTAGGATAGTATGGGGATGAGTTTTCATGGCGAAAACCCAATTTGACATGCAATTCACTCATCATCTGGTTCTTAAAGTGTGCACCGTGATCAATGACAATGGCATGTGGTACACCAAAATGAGTTATGATGTGGTTAAAAAGAAACAGAGTTGCGGTACGACCATCGTTCAGAAAGGTAGGCATAGCCTCAACCCATTTGGTAAAGTAGTCGACGACAACGATTATATAACCATGCCCCCCGGCTGAGGTAGGCTTACATTGCATGAAATCGATACCCCACTTGGCAAAGGGGTTGATGGCGATAATGGGGTGCAGCGTAGTAGGGTGGATTCATGCCTTGTTGTTAAAAACTTGGCAGGGTGGGCACTTGTTGACTACCTTGATACAATCTTTGAAAATTGAGGGCCAAAAATAGCCGGCACGTAGAATTTTTTGGGCTGTGGCCATCCTAGAAAGGTGACCGCCACAGGCGCCAAGGTGACAATTTCTCAGAACGCGTTCGGCCTCCGCATGAATCAGAAATCGTCGAAGGATAATGTCGATACCACGGTGATACAAGGTGTCGTCGATGATAATATAATGATGAGAACGGTGGTGAATACGTTGACGCTCTTCGCAGGAAATGTTAGGCTGAAAGCGTTGGGTTTGGAGGTAAAGGAGGATGTCTCCGTACTAAGGATCAGATGTGCTAATGAGGAAAAGAGTTTCATCAGGGAGATAATCTCTAGGTTTGATGTCTTCGTCAACATGGGGGAGATCGAAGATGAGCTCTGCAAACACCAGGGGATTTTTGGCTTTGGACTTCGTAAATTCAAGATCGAATTCCTGAAGGATGACGATCCATTTAGAGTATTTTCCCCCAAGACGTGTCAAGACGTGGTACATGGGGTTTGAGTCTGCAATCATCGTGGTGGTGCGTAGTAAGATGTAATGGCAGAATCTTTGGACAGTGATGACGGTTGCCAGAGCCAATTTCTCTACATGTGAATATCAGAGTTCGGGTCCAGATAGACTCTTGCTCAGGTAATATATCACATGTTCTTCACCATTGGGGTCCTCCTGAACTAACACCATCGCAATAGTGGAAGTGGAGGCAACTAAGTAAAGGATATAGTCCTTTGTATACTCCAGAGGGTGCAACAAAGGTGCGTGGGTCAGAGCATGCTTGAGAGCATCAAATGACCATTGAGCGATGTCATCCCAGATGAAAGGGGTGTTTTTCTGCAATAACCGCATGAATCCTTTAGTTATCTCAGCGTAGTTACAAATGAAACGACAAAGAAAGTTTGCTTTTCCTTGCAAACTTTGGAGTTGGGTTAAATTAGTAGGTGGGGGTAAGGACAGAATAGCCTTAATCTTTAAGGGATCCACCCTAATCCCATATTTAGAGACAATAAAACCGAGGAGTTGATCGGATTCGACAACAAAAATGCATTTATGTGGGTTCAAGCAGATACGGTAGAACCGACATCGAAGAAAAATAACCCGTAAGTGATCAATGTGATCAGATCGATTGGATGAGTGGGCAGGTAAGTTGTCGAGGTAAGGTTATGTGATATGCTTGATATCGTGGAAAGCGTACGACATGGCCCGCTGGAAAGTAGCACTAGCATATTTGAGACCGAAAGGTAGCTTTCGATAGGCGAAAGTTCCCCATGGGAAGATAAAGGCTGTCTTATGTTGATCAACAGGTAAAATTTCAATCTGGTTATACCCGGAAAAACCATCCATGAAGGAGAAGATTACACTCCCAGCACAATTATCAATGATTTGGTCGATAAAGGGCGTAGGGTAGTTGTCCTTTGGACAAGCTTTGTTGAGATCTCGATAGTCAACACAAACACGGATGGTTCCCTGTTTTTTGGCAACCATAACAAGGTTGGAGACCCATTCTGTCAAAGGGACAGGATAGATAAAGCCAGATTTTAGAAGTTTCTCAACTTCTGCCTTTATAGTTGCGATTTTATTGGGATGAACCGGGCGGATTTTTTGTCGAACAAGTTTCGCGCCAGGGTAAGTCTTGATTTCATGCATGACAATCGAAGGGTCAATCCCCGACATTTCCTCGTAGCTCCAAGCGAAGACATCGCAGAATTATTTAAGCAGAGCGGTATAAGATACCACTTCTTCGGGTGTGCAATTAGCACCAAGGTTAATGTTTTCCATGACACCTTCTTTGATCGAAATATCAATAACGATTGTAGTAGAGATGTTACCCATATTCCCCTCAAAAAGAGTATCTTGTGTGAGGATGGGAGATTGCGGAGTATTGGTAACATCAGGAGGGAAGACAGAGTGTATGTCTTGGTGAATTTCTTCCAAAGGTAGAATAAAAGAGGATCGATGATGGTTATCATCCCAAGGTACGTCGTCAATGCTAAGCATTTCCATTATAGATTCGTCGGAAGGGAAAATTTGGGAAATGTAATCAATCGTGGACGATAGGGAATCCAACCATGAGGGCATCGAATAGGCATCAGGTGCCAATAAATGTGGGTTTTCCAGAGAGGGAGAGGCGGATTGAATAGCTACGTATGCGGCCTCGGCTGGGCTAAGTGGCATGGTGTCACCGAGCACATCGAATTCCATAGGACTAGGTACGATCCAAGGATCAGATGATTCCAAAGATTGATAAGGCATAGTCGAAATCATATTGACAGTGGAAATATGATTTGCGGTGGGTGGAAGTGGTGTAGGGAAGGTACCCATAAGGCTAGAATATTTCAACAAGCCAACACCAACGCTTTCATACATAACTAGGTGGTCACCCAAAAAAGGAATGTTGTTGGTGACATGGATGCGAGCGTCGGGTGTACAGAAATCGAGTTGATCGATAGTGACAATTTTTCCTTGATGGGGGAATTGTACACATCGAAACACCGACGAGGCAACAATAGTGATAGCATAGAACCAACTTCTTCCAAGTAGTAGGTTGTAATCGAGGGGGGCATCGACCACCTCGACATCAACAGTAACAATTTTTCCACCCAGCTGAACGACTAAGGATTGTAACAGTCCGTGTGGATGAAAACCTCGCCCATCGAAAGCGCGTAACATCATAGGGGATTTGTTAAGGGAAATTGATTTCAAGCCTTTCCAACAAGCTAAAGACATGACACAAGTAGAGGCTCCCTCATCCAAGATAGTTCGGTGGATCTGTTGATTGTGAACAACAACATCAATTTGAAAAGCTAGTTGGTGGGAGAGTCGTGGTTGATGATCGTCCATATTAAACATGAGGTTATTTGATGACTCGGGATCAAAAGCACCGATGGAAGCTAAGAGAATTCTACGTTGGTTGGGACAGTGCTGTAGAACTTCCAAAGTAGACATAGTACACGTTACTTGAGCCAAATCTTCAACAATGTTGTAGTTTTGGGAAGCCCGTGAACTAGGATTAAAGGTATGCTTCCGGATAGTGCTCTTAGGGGGGCGTAAAATGGAGTCAAACGAAGGTTTCTCAATCTGAAGTGGCCCGGATGGAGGGCTAGCAGACGAAGGACTAATGGAAGATGGTAATGGGTCCAATACGAAACCGTTAGTAGTCTTCGGCTTATCAGGTTTAATCGATGTGTCATATGTCGCAGTACGAGTGGTCAGATTAACCCCATTAAACATGTAAATGTGGGCACTTGTCGAGGCCTCATCATGGGGTTGGTTGGAACTGCCCCCTGGAGTGGGGGTTTGAGCAACCAAAGATTGCTGCTGTGGAAAAGGCTGAGTAAGCACAACGGGTTGTGAATTTCCCTTAAATATCTTGGCCACTTCATCGCGATGTGGACAGTCTCGGGTGTAGTGATCATCACCACAAATGAGACATGGGAATTTCGGTTTCGATTGTGGTTGTTTTCTGGCAGCAGGGGTTTGAGGTTGATTTTTTGGTTGTTCATTGTTGTTGTTTTTCTTTGGTTTATTTCTTTCTTTCTTCTTGCCCCCAGGTGGTTGTGAAGGGGTTGATTGGACTGCATTCACCTCAGAGACCTGAGTTTGAGGGGGGGTAGAAGAGGGTGCAGTCGAACTGGGAGCAAGCGTCGGAGAGGACCGCTGGATTGTTCCAGTCGATTGGGAAGTAGATTGGGTTTTGACGGAGCCAATAACGCCATCCACGTGCGAGGTAGATGATGGTTTGGATGGATCATTAGTGGCACGGGTAGCATTTGGTATCAACTCGTACAGAGTACCAGATTGTGAATAAACCAAATCTAAGTATTGGGTCGAGCAATAGCCTCTTCCTCGGTGACTACACCACCCATGGAAACATCATGAGCGATTTGGGGTAACAATGATTTGGTGAACCATTCCGCTAATAATTGGTCAAGAATGACCGCTTTGATTAGCCTTCGTCATCGTCTCCATTCATGAATATGATCGGAGATATGTATGGAGGTTGTCTGACGAAGGGAGGTCAATAGTTTGGTACCCGTCTCGTACCGAATGGGTAGTTGGAAGTGTGTGAGGAAGGACATGGCGAGAGAGTTGAAATTGTGAAAAGAAGCACGTGGTAATTCAATATACCATTTTGTTGCAGAACCTGTAAGCGTTCGTTGGAAAAGATGAAAACGTATAGTATCGTCCATGAGGGAGTTGGATGAACACCACAAATGGAAAGTCATCACGTGGTTATTTGGGTCTTCCCCGGACTTTCCGTCGAATTTTGGAATATCGGAAGGAAGTTTAGCTGGGATAGCTGGTCAAACTAGAGAATGAAAAATAGGATTGTTCATTAACCAAGACAAATATGGAAGGTCCAAAGTTGATAGGAAAGGTAGTTGTCGGTTAACTTGTGGGTTATACTGGTGTGGCATAGGGACACTAGTAGGGCCATACACTGGGTTATGTGGATAATTGTAACTAGTGGGCCCTCTTGTATAAGGTTGGTGTTGACCAGGGTACACAAGATTTGAGGTGTTTTGAGAAGCATGTGCGAGCGAAGGATAACCGGATGGGTTTTGAGGATTATAAGCTGGATTTGGTGTTTGTCCATAAGGAGGTTGTTGTGGAGCTTGAGGATTGTGTCCCGCCGAGAACTGTGGGTTTCCTGGAAAAGGGATATTCCACGGATTGGGTGTGGCAGACACATTTTGTCCATATGGTTGATGGTAGGCTCTGGATTGAGGGTGCCCCCCAGCATGAGGGTGCCCTCCAAATGGAAATTGTCCTCCGGTGGGAGGATGCCCCCCAACTTGAGGTAGAGTTCCCGGAATTTGAGAACCAGACATAAATGATTGACCGGTACCGCTGAACGGATTAGGACCACCAAGACTGGTCCCTCCGGGTTGTTGGATAGGTATGGAACTTCCCGGCATAACTTGGGTAGTAGTGGCAGTGGAAGGATTCAGTGCTCTGTACCCAAAAGGGAGTGATCATGAAGGTCTAGGTGTTACAGGTGTGCCAATTGCAGCTTGGCTAACCACCGCATTACCGACAGGAATAGTCGGAATGTGAGGGACCATTGTAGAATGGGTCGTCTGGAGAGAAAAAGTAGACCTTGGGCCAATGGACAATGTGTTTGGACCAACGGACGGTGTGGCTGAAAAAACGGTAGTACCGGTAAAATGGTTTAAAGGTACAGTGTAGGCGATAGGTGCGTCAACACCTATTCCTTCTCCATAAAGATCCTGTACCATGCGCGGTGGACTTCAAACAATGTCTGCGGTCCAAAAGGGGTCATCAACTAAAGGGTTTGAATGCAACCCAGTCGAAATGTCAGAAGGATTGATGATGACAAATTCACCGACTGAATTCAGTTGGAGAACACGTCGCTCATATCCCTCCGGAATGCGGAAAGCTTCCGGAGACTCTGAAACAATTCGAAAATTCTCTAAAGGAGTGGGAACTTCTTCTTGGGAGGTTGTAGTGTATTGAACCTCGCTCTGTTGAGGATATTCCTCCATAGAATGAGGGGGTAAAGGGGTGTTCCCTTCCATATTTTCTGGAGGAAGTCCCTGTAGCCTCCGCGAACGACGTGGAGGGTCGATGTTGGCGAAAAAGAGTCGACGAAAAAGATCTATGGCCAACTAGCAAAAATAAATAGCATACGCTAATAAAATCTAGGAGTCACAACCAAGCAAACATGACCTTCTCTTGATGACCGCACTAGTTGGTGATGAAATCCAACGTCGTGTGATCAAGTCAAGAAGGGGTGGGGATATGGTGGAACAGTTACAATGGAGACCTGCTTAACGGACTTATGCCTTGGTGCAAGATTCCACGCAGTAATTGTGGATTTACCCTCCAAGGAGCCCAAGTGAGTTTGACCAATGTCTGCTCCAGGTACAGTGAGACTTCCCTTCACTGTCACCTTGTGTAAGACCCTAAATATTATGGCCACTAAGGTTACCAATTTGCAGTCTGCCCCTGGGCGGGAATAGTCGACAGTCCAGTCCAAACGTACGGGCAGGGTATCTAGCCCGAAATAAACTTGAAAGGCTTCCACTCAACCTTGTGGGTATACCTTTAAGTGATCCCCATAATACGATCTGACCACTACAATCAGTCAAACCACAGAGGGATAATCTTCGTAGCTCTCTCGAATGTGACCTCGTGCGTAACCCCTGTGTGAGAGGGGGATCCCAGGAAGAATTATACGACAATTGGATTTGACTCTCCCTAACTCAGGATGCTAATGTTTGTTTTGGAAACTTTGGAGAGTTATGCTCACAACCTAATCCAAAGTACTAGTCCTAGTCTACTGTTGGTGGAGGATCCTAGAAAAGAAAATGTTCTAGATGGTTTTTAATTAGCGCTCATTTTATAGCCGTTCTTTACTCAAAAGGGGTGCATGGAAGTGAAACGAATGGAATGATGACTCAATCCCAAAAAATGCATCAAAGATGATAAGAAGTCATTTGTTTTCGATGAATATCTATTTAAGGGAGAGAGAGAGAGTTCTTTTCACTAACAAGCACTAAGAAAGAATGTCCTCAAACAAATTTTCTTCAATCAAATCCGATGTGGTGCTAAATTTTTTTGAAAATACCTTCTAATATGCAAAATCAATCATGAAGATGTCTCTTTATTGTTTGTATGTGAATAATGATTAATTTGAAACAACAATTTTCCTGCCAATTATCCTTTTGGATCAAGGAAACTCAGATGAACACAAGCAAGTTTCATACAAACAATACACCCTCTTATTGTGATAAAAAACAAGAAGCAAAAGAAAAGAAAAAACAAAGAAAAATCAAGAACTTCACACCAAAAGAAATGTCGAAGAAAAAATGACCTTAACTAAAACCAAATGGAGAGATTCGTAGGCTTCTGATGTCCTTCACTAGAGTTTCTCGCTCAGTCAAAAAGGAGAGAACAAAAATGCATTGGTTTCAACCTCCCAATCAACAGAAAAACTCAAAAATAATGAAGAAGGCTACAAAATCCAAAAAGTAAGGTGTTTGTTCCTTAGAAAGAAGGATGTCAAAGTTGATAAGGAAGAAGCATTGATTCACAGAGAGGCTTAGCAAGTGAAAATACAGAAGCTAAACCCTGATAAAGCAATTTTAGAAAGGTTTTTGGCCAAAAGAGGGCTGACGCTCTGTTGTAGAGGGCAAGGAGCGTTATAGCGCTCTGTGTAAGGCAGTCAAGGAGTGTTGGCACTCTGTCAACACAGCCACAGGGGCACCAGGTTCAAAAATCTCCTAAAAATGTCAAAAAATCCAAAAATTGCAGCTTAGTCTCGACAATCAAGCTGAGTGTAATGGGGTAGGGAGTCAATCAGCTCATGAAATCGATCAAAAAGGGGTGAACCAGGTCTGAAAAAAATCAAGGGGTAAGACAAGGTCTATGAGGAGAAATCAAAACAAAAAGGTTTCGATTCGAGGACTCCCCAGTGGAGTCGCCAGTTTCTGTTGAAGGAAAATCTCCCTGCGGACAGGTAGATCTCCTCTTAAGAGCTAGACCCTTAACTCTTAAGACAGAAGACACGTAACATGGACACTGACTTCCTTTCAGATCTATACAAACTAATGCATGAAGAGGAAGGAGAACATGAGTACCTTTTATCGATGTTTGTCCCTGCATGCTTCGAATTGAGCTCCAATATTTCGCTCTTCGATGAGTCCTGTAGGCAAACAACAGTACAACCACTTCCTACTCTATTGATATTAGCTCGAAAATAGATCTATCTATCAGAGATAAGTTCATGTACAATTAAACACAAACTAGAAAGAAACAGGCCAAGTGTGTCATATTAATGAGAACAATGACAGAAGTAGCTTACAGCCGTGGATGCGAATGTGACAGCTTCGTCAAGTCCCCTTTGTCTAACCCTTGCTCAAAAGGTCCACGATCCAGATGACAACAACTTCACTGATTACTCTCCTCTAGTTCACTGTGTGTTTCCTATGAGATCATAGGTTTCATGCTTGCAATTCTTCCCCCTTTCCACTATCATAGAGCCTGCTTATATAGGTTAAGAGAGGCTTAACCTCTTGAGGTATCTTTAGGGTAGGTTGAGGAATTCCCTCCTTAGATCAGGGATCTTCTGATTGAACCAGTAATTCGAATACAACTACTTTCCAAACTTGAAAGATCCTCCCCTTATTCTCCTCAACAGACCAACTACTGCCCAGATTAGACAACGCTCCCTCAAAAGGGGCATCAGGGCACTACAACGCTCCCAGGTAGGCTCAAGGGGAGTGCCATCACTTCAAAGGCTTGTAGTGCTCCTTCGGAGGGGTGATTTGTTGTTATAACGCTCCCTAGCACCTTGTAGGGGAGCGCCAACGCTCCTAAGGGTGATGTAGGGGAGCGCTCTCCTTTAAAACCCTAGTTTAAGAGCTCCTTTTAGGTGGCAAGAGATTATTGACTTCAGTTAACCATCCTTCTTCTTCCAAATCAGGTGTCTGAGGTATTATAAGTGTCTCCTTGGTGTCGTCATCATGGCAGTATGCTTTGTTTGA